>MNPL01012064.1:19170-30265 GCA_002081605.1 Tropilaelaps mercedesae
AAGGTACGATCGTCGCAAAGCGATTTCGTACATAGACGGACGCGTATTCAACGTCGATCATTGCCAGAGTAGCGGCGCGGAAGTTCCGTATAATAAACTGCAGTCGACCGATGATAATCAAGGGAAAAACAGGGAAAAACACGCTAGAGAAGAAAAAGAAGCCAGACGCATGTTGTTGACCGGCTCGTGCCTGGCTGGCTGGGCCAAGAAAGGCCGTTGGACGTTGTCCAGGCCGCCTGATGGGAATGCTATGCGAAGCAGGTTCGCCAAGCTAAGGCGAACGATCGAGCAAAAAGTAAAGAAGACCTCACTAACGGGTGCAATGAAAATGAGGAAAGCCTCAGCGGGCGCGAATGGCGTAATGGAGTGGCTTGCAGCATCCCCAGGGCAGACGCAGGCCGACATAACCGACGAGGGGACAGAACCTTCGTCGTTCTTCCGGTAGCTGTAGCCTACGCCGTAAGGCCGCCCTCGAAGACGACGGAGATCTAACGCATCGCCCCAGGTGATGATGGGTAAATAATGTTGGCAGCGGATGCCCGCCCAATAGCCTCTCCCGAAGCAGAAGTGGAGGAAGAATATAGAGGCCAAAAGGAGTTTGCAGGATAACTGGGGGCCGTGTAAGCCGAAAGTGGAGAGAAATAGAGGGATAAGCGTGCACGGTCTTCGGAGGAATGATGATGGTCAGGAACACAGGACCCAGAAGGACCTTGTGACGGGGACCTATGCTGTGGGATCGCGCAGGACCGACCGGGTGCGGCCGATCACGCGGACAAGCGGGAGATGCCCTGGTGGGGCAAAGAAATCGCACAACGGAGAAAAGAAGAAAGAAGGGACGCGCCTTGATGCCCCGAGGAGATGGAGGGAAAAACCCGTACCAAAGGAAGAGTTACCGAGCCAATTGCAGGGGACGGAACGGCCGAAGACGTTTCTTGCGTGGGGTGAGGCATGGCGAGGGGATTCGGTGAAATTGCGGATAGAGGCCGGTGAAGATCGGTAACGATATGTCCTGTAGAATGTGTCAGCCGTGGCGAGTGGCCACTAGAAGAAACGGAACGGACTGCGCGGAGAGGCAAGTGGACGAAGGGGCAACCAAGATTATATGGAGGTGAGGTCTGTCACTGGACACAGTCGATGGCCGGATTTCGTGGTTTCCCTCGTAGATTTGTTCGAGAGGAACGCTGCCACGACGGACACGGCAAACGAACATACTGACCAAAAGCAAATAAAACATTCTCCCGTTACAGAAAAAATTAAATTATGTATATATGGGTAAATAATGTTGGCAGCGGGTGCCCAATAGCTGAAGAGCCTCTTCCGAAGCAGAAGTGGAGAAAGAATATATACATGTATGTATATACGAAGGAAGTTAATCGATTCAAGGTAATAGTTTAGCGCTAGTAAAATATACCGAAGGCGAGAAAGAAATAAAATAACAAAAGCATTTTGTTTTTACGTATCTCATATATATATATATATATATATATATAGCTACACGTTATCCATTCTGTTACGCGTCTAGGTTTGGCTATTCATCGATCATGTTTTGAATTTGGCGCCTTTTTTTAGCACTGACAATGAATTGCAGCGCACGCCCTCACATTAGTGCCAATATTTCACCGCACAAAAAGCCTTGTTCTAGGAAACGGAGCGACATGAAACAAATAGTTCACGTTGCCTGCACTTCGTTCACTTTTATTCGTAGACTTATCAGGGTCGTGTCCTTAGCAACGCATAGCCGCACACGTCTATCCTGAACGGTGTGAAGGGAGGAACAGACAAATTAGTGTTTGCTATATCTCACTTGAAAAGCAGCTCCCTATACTGGGCTCTTCTTTTCTGGCTATAAACAGAACTAAAACGTCAAAATGGCGCCCCTGATGCCTTCGACACCCATGTGCTAGCCCATGCGAGGGCATTGCTACCACGAAGTAGTGACTTCCGAGCCCGTCAGACACTTACAAATGGCGACCGCTTTATATAACACCTGAGTATGCTTGCGCACGCAGACCGCTCAGCGTCTGGGGGCTACGCCCCTTGGAACGCTCGTCGCTCTCCGTCGACCAACGGAGCTCCGGCAGGCGTCTGGCTTGCGCTAGCCGCTTGGCTATGGCGTCGGAGCACATCTGGAGCATCAGTCACTCGGCGCGTTCGTGTATGGTTGGCTTTCCTTGGCGAGGCGCGTCGCTGGCGATCGCCTGCTTTAATTTTTCGGAGTCGTGTACGCGTACGCATGCGGACGAACAAAAACACACACAACTGCTCGGAGCTCACAGTTGAGCTGCGATGATTTAATGGCCTCTGCAGCTGGTCAGAAGGCTCTGCCTGCTGAAACGAAGCCCAGACCCAGTCGGCAGCTTTGCCGGAGTTCAACGCTTCCAAGCTGTTGCCAGCACTTCGCGAGGCGCAGAGGTTACTAGACGATCTAAAGTCAAGACTCTCGGGGTTTAGGCACCTAGGTATTGGCCTAGACGCACTCCCAATGCCGAGGGGTAGTGCTGCGTCATACCTTCAAAAATTCTTGTGGTTATTCTTCGAGTGAGATGAAGTAAAACAAAAACGCGCCTCTCTGTGTGTGTATATATATATACACGTATACATATATACACGTATATATATATACATATATATATATATACCGCAAGTTGGAAATCGCTCATGGTGAGAATCCATTCTTGCCACAGCAAGAATTTCGGATTAAGCTTTTTTTCGGGATTAAGCAGCCATGGATGCAGCTGTCTCGCCTTTACCATTTCGTGTTTATTTACGTGCCAGACTGCTTTAAATAACTGTCGGATTTGCTGCTATATCCGGTGCTGCTTTTCCCAATGCGTAATTAAGCGAGGAACCCTGTTCACATGTTGCTAATTTGTAAACGTTTACGCAAAACTAGATACACAAGCGACGATGAGAAATGGACTTTCATATACCCGCAACAACCCGCCGCTTTCTTTTCATGTTTTCAAGTGAGGGCCACTTCTTCACCGGATAAGGTCGGCGCCCCCACACGGAAGAACGCGCGTTGTCACTCGCAGATCTTCACGTCTACGAGCGATGTCCTGCAGAAGACGACTGACTTCTTCGAACCATGGGCCGAACCCCCGGATCCTCGAGGTAGGCTCGCGTTGGCCGCCGCGCGTGACGGCCACGCGTGACGGCCACGCGTGCCTGCAGCCGGAGCGATAGAACAGCCGTGCCGCCTCTCCCTCGTAGATATCCGCCATTAGGAAGTCGCGCGGCCAAGGACTAGCCACGCTCCAACACTGTCCAAAAGAGACTCCAAGCACAGCAATGACCATTGGAAGCGCCTTGTCGAACTCGGCGGTGCTCCGGGCGCGACTTCCGAGTAGCTGAAATACGGAAGTTCGGCCAGACAAAGTTTATCGGTCACCGCCAAGCGCCACCAGATCCAAAAGCCAGCCGCTCAGCGGTCCAGACTATCGTCGTGAGCGTATTCTTATTAACGCTACGTGGATAATTCAATTTATCTGGTTTCCTACTATCACCGCCGTCTGTTTGGTGGCGGTGTTTTTCAACAAAAACCTTGGATGCCGTTTTTATAGGCTCTATCTCCACTGAGGCCGTCTGGTGTTGATAGGCACTGCTTTATATCGTCCGTAGACTTGAGAGCGCCGTCAAATCGCGCCCTGGAAACTACTTCTGCCTGAGTAGGTTTTGAGTAGGTTTGAGTAGGAAACGCACAAACAAGACTGTCTCAGCTGTTTTTGCTGTCTCGGCAAAAAACATCCGATGAGAGAGAGACAGACTCTTAGTCTTCTGTAAAGCAACATTTCCTCCGGAGAAGAAGTGGCCAGCCGACGGTAATTTGCGCATGCGTCTGTCTGCTTATTCGGTTCCGAGCTCGGAGACAGGGGAACGTTCTGAAGTGCGACAAAACCTCGCCCCACATGAGGTAGCGTCACGGTGCATAAAAAATGACCGTTCGTAGTTTGGCGGCTTCGCTGCGCGATGGACGTAGTTCGACGGCGACAAACAGTTAAGTGAGGACAACGATTCTAGGAAAGATGTCCATCCAGTCCGTTTACCACTTTGGCCACCTGGCCACCATCTCCGAGCAGCGTCGGGGGTTTCGCTGGAATTCGTTCTCATCACGATTGCAGACCATAATGCCCCCCATGCCATTGCTAAGAGGCAGGAGCCAGTCAGGTCCAGGACACCTCAGAATCCTGCGGTGTAGTCGCATGGCACCCAGTGGCATTGCACCGAAGTCCGGCGTTTCGCACCGTTTGAGCGTCGGAAAGGCGTTGTTGCGACGACGCGCAACAGCTCCTCTATTCCGGCTAAGAATCCGAGGCGACGCGCGCCAGATCTTCACGTCGTCGGCTACAGCGACTCGGATGTGGAGCCGATGTATCTGCGCGATTACTACTCGGAATTTTTCCGATGATGACGAATCCATGAGCGACGAAAGACGTTACGTCGTCCACCTGCGGCGTCTGAAGGCCGAGGTTCAAGACTTCTACGAGGCTGTCGGAATGTCGTTGCCCATGAAGTACTCGCACTACAGGCGGGAACTGTCCAGGAAATTTAGCGCCCATGAGAAGCGTAAGGCTGGCCTAGGTCGACACGGGGAAATGTCCAAAAATCAAGTGAACCCCCAACTCAGAGATTCTGAGTTTAGGGAACGTGTCCTAGAACCCTGGCACTTCACACTTCAAGCCCTCGCTTTGAGTCCTGCGGCGTCCGAGTGCTGCCAGGGATAGCCGCTGCAACGAGAAGTGCCTTAGCAGGGAGGTGCGTTTCTTCAAATTACGAACGATGAATAATTAAAGCAATGTTTTTTCCGATGCCAATAAACTGCTTTGTCCAGATGCTGAGAGTTGGGTCGTAATGCGCTCTATTAGCCCAGCCGCGTGACTATACGTTCTTAAATAATATAACAGATGATCGTAGACGAATACACATGTATGTATATGATTTTATAAAAGCAAAATCCTGTCTCTGTCCTAGAGTAGGTCAACAGCAGGCACTCCTCCTCCTCCTCCTCCTCCTCCTCTCGGGGGGCTGTTGCTGACCGGACGTCTGTTGAGCTTTTTCCGTGCCTATTTCGCCGTATCGAGTGAGACGTGAGTAAGCGAGACAGCGGCGCCTGTCGGCGAGCCTAACTGAAGCCAAGAAATATGGTTATGATTCGCTGGGCCTGCTAGGCCCCCTCGTTCTTCGGCGACGTGAATGATCGGCCTCGGCCTGCGTCCAGCCCTGACGGCCGGCGTCTCTCGCGCAACGTCGGGGCTTCGGCGAGCGAAGCAGTCGTGCGAAAGCAACGTGTCGGCCACACCGACCTCGGGTCTGCTCCACCTGGCGAGTTGTGGTCCTACCTACGTGGGCCTGCCCGTTAGGCCGCCTGCATCCTCCGGGCAGGCCGAGGACATGCGATCTATTACAAAGGCGGCAGAGAAAGCTGAGCACCGCAGACCATTATGTGGGACGGGTACATGTTTATCTTTTCGCGCCGAGCACGCCCCCCGCCCGTCCGCCTGTACCCCTCTGGCCTGAACACTGCGGCAAGCGGCCTTAGTCAGGCCGTTGCGCCCCCCTCGCCGCCGCCGCTTGTTTAGCTCCGAATCTCTGGCAGCTTTTGCCGAGTTCGCTTGGGCCGGTCGGTCGCTCGCCCCCGTACACGAGGTTCGTCGGGATGCATGCGCCTGTACGCCACCACCGCTTGGCCGCCTTGTACACGGGGGCATCGCGGGTCCCCGACAGGGGCATCAACCCCGCGGGTACCCCCAGTCGAAGTAGGGAACCACTGCGCTGCCGGGATGGAAGAAGAAGAAGATACACGTAGCCCTACTAGATAAACGTCCTAAGAGAGAGAGAGGCCTCTAGGCACAGTGTCACAAGTCCATAACGCTGACCATCAACGTGGCCACGTCGAGTGATCGGCGTGACGCTGGCCGACACGCGTCGTAACAATAGCACCGCAACATCCAGGTAGCGAATGCCCTGAAGCGAAACGTCGAACAGCGTCTGCGACGCGAACGAATGCAGAATAACGTGTGGAAGTCGAATGGCGCCATTGACTTGGCACGACAGCGGCGTCAACGTGACGGCGACGAGGAGAGAAAGAAGAAGAAGAGAAAGAAGAAGAAAGAGAAGAGAAGATTTTCGGTAACGCTCGCGTTGGGACACGCCGCCAGTATTGGTCAGACACGCCTTTCGGAACGCAGTTGTGTGGAAATTAGAGAAGTTGAGGTAGTTCACCTCAAGGGAACGCAGGACAGTTTCCTTTCGCTCGATTGAAACGTCCTTGACTTTACACACACACACACACACACACACACACACACCCGTTATAGAGTACCACCGAGGTTACCGAAGGCGTTGGGGGTTCGCCGTTTGGGAGGCTGTGCGGCCACCTTCGGCTCTGCCGCTGTGGCCGAGCTCAGTTATGTTAGAGCAGGACATAAACGTCAGAGCGTGCCAAGACGCCTGATCGAAGCCTCTCACGAAAGGGTGCTACAGAAGGAAACAGGGGCAAAACCGAGAGGATGAGAAGGGGAAAAGGGAGAAGAGAGAGAGGAACGAGCGAGGGGAGAAGCAGAGGGAAAACGAATTGGTCAAACCTCGAACGGAAGACGGTCGACCTCGTCGAGCCTAGGCCCCCCCCGGCCGCCGCTGCCACGGGCGTTGTTGTGTGCTACAGCCGTCAGCCAGAGGAAAAAGGCACGCACGAAGGGTGGAACGAGCTCTCGGCAAAGCACACGAAAACGAACAGGCAAAAAACCTAGAAAAGAAGGCAAGCGACCACAAATGTATTTTCATGTTGTTGCCCTAAATGCATTTCCGTGTCGCTAAGTCTGCGTCAACAGCCATGGACTCGTTGAAATGATCTCTTCGGATAGTTCTAGCACACAAATGCTTCGCCTCTAATAAGAAGCGCCAGCAGGCGGCAAAAGGATTTCCTTTGGTCATGTCCCCACCGTTGGGTACGACCTTGCCTTTGTCCGAACGCTTTTCCTTCAGCCTTCCTTCTCTCATAAATGTGAACGAGTCCCAGGGACGATGAGATGGACCCGCCTGGCCGCTCAGGCCGAGCTTCTGACTCTTCCACCAAGTGGAAGCAGTGGCTTCTTGGGGGATTTAACTGGGAAAGGAAGGAAGAGGGCGCGGGGGGCGGGATTGGATATATCCGCCGAATTTGGACGACGATGGGGACGCCGGCGATGGAGACGACTGGCAGAGAAGCGGAACAGGCCACCCTAATCGTTCCCTTAAATAGCGTCTCCGCCTCTTAAAACCCACTCACTCAGTTCCTGCCGTCGCCCGAGCTCAATGGCTTGGCAATAACCCGATGGCCAGCGGTCGTTCCCCACCGCCACCATCTGCTTCTGTCTTCTGAGCGATCCTTGGGGCCGTCTTCACTTTGCCGCCCCACTTTGGCGTACCCCCAGCGCCACGCCAGGGAACGAATTTTCCCTCCGTGAGACGTTGTGCCAAGTGGACGAGGCCTAAGCGTATATACGCGTCCTCACAAGTGTGTTCCTTCATCTCATCGTCGTCTGATATCTACTCAGCAGCGTCGCAGCGGCTGATCTTCATAGTCATCGTTGGCCTCCCTGCCGTCACATGGCCGCGGTGAGGACGCGCGCTGAAGCTCGTCGGTGATACCGACGAAATAGGCTACTAGCATCGTTCGCAACCTTAAACCTGTCGTTTCGCCACGCGTCTCCTGGAGCGTCAGCGGGTTCTTAACGCCAACGACCGTCTACGCCAAGACGGGATCTGAGGTAGACACGCCGGGGAAAAAGCTTTTGCGGCCGAGGGTCTTGACAACTCCGCCGAATAACCCAACGACATGGATTAGATGTCGCTAGCGAGGGCAAAGTAGACGACGCATACGAACAATGCCCCCGAACACGTCCGCGACCACTGAATTGTTCTACTGAGCCGTCGTCAAATCCGAGCCATCCGAAGATCTTCACTCCCCCTCTGCGCGCCTCCCCTCGAAGTGCAGAAGTCCTCATCGCCGCCGGCTTCCTGTCGTCATGCGACTGTCGACTTGCAAAACGTTGTTTCTTAATCTTGTCAATCTCGTGGAATTGCCGCGATCTTCTTCGTGTGACGCGGCGCAGCGAAATAACACCTTCGGCGTAGTTTCGCGCTCGCTCTTCGTCAGCTGGTGTCGCACCGTCCCTAGAAGATGTAGTCGAGCGCGGCGCAGCGCCTCATATAGATGGACCTTGTTGAGATTTTCGGTTCGTCCGGTGCGCGCGCGCGCGCGCGTCGTTTCGGCGACGAATCCGCTGTCTCGACCGTTAGCGCTGCGATCATGAACGACGAGTCCACAGGGAAGCGTCGCTCGTTCGCTCGACAAAAAGCGTTTAAGCCAACTAAACATGTGTTTGCCGTTCGTATTGCGCCGCGTCCACTAACCACCATAGAGCGACCGTATGGAGGCGTTCGGTCTCTGCTGGCCTGAATCGGCGGCCACACAGTTGGGCCTGCAGCCTTCCGTCACTAGACAATAATGGGCGTCCCGCCACTCACAAAAAGGAAACGTCTGGCATCGCGATAAAGAAAGGAGGGCCGCCGTGGGGGGGCCGCCGTGGGGGGGCCGGCCACCGCCGCAACAACAACAACAACGGAACACAGACCGACCAGGGCAACAGCGGCTGCTCGAACAATAACAACATAAACGTCGGCGCCGCAGGAGAGAAATAGATAAGAGCAGAGAAAAATAGAGGTCGACTAAGCGTGATCAGAAGGAAGAGACTGGAAGGGAAACTCGAGAAGCCGGAGCGACAAGCAGGGGGCAAAGAAGGGTCTGAGCAGGTCGGGGCAAAACAGTGCCAAAAGGATGGAAGACGAGAGTGTAGGAAAAGGAAAAAAGTGCTGGGGCTTTGTAGAACAGCAGCAGCAGCAGCAGCAACATTGACAGACACGCCCGTACACACGCGCGCACACACACACACACACACACACACACAGAACAAATAGAATAACAACAAATACCCGACTGCCATCAATCCTTCCAAGGCGGGTTTTCCTTTTGCTAAACCTTCGAGCGTCCTGCGGTCCCGAACCGGCTACGCTCAAAGGCGGCGAGGAACCGCCGAAGCTACGAACACGTTCGGGGGTTCGTCGCTCGGAAGGCCGTACCGCCACCTTCAGCTGTAGCCGAGCTGTGTTATGTTAGAGCAGGACACAAACGTCGGAGCGTGCCGAGGCGTCTGATCGAAGCCTCTCTCGAAAGGATGGTACAGAAGAGAATAGGGAAAAAGAAGAACCCAGACGATGAGAACGGGACGAGGAACGAGAGAGAGAGAGAGAGAGAGAGCGCGAGGAGAGAAGAAGCAAAAGGAAAACGAATTGGTCAAACCCCCCGACGGAAGGCGGTCGACCTCGTCGAGCCTAGGCCCCCCCCGGTCGCCGCGACGGGCGTTGTTGTGTGGTACAGCCGTGCCAGAGGAAGAAGGCACGCACGGACGGTGAAGAAAGTCGGTCAGCGAAGCACACGAACGGCGAAAAGAAGGCAAACGACGACAAAAGCGGTTCATCCATCTGCAGCACGAAGAGACCTCGCGACTCAGTTATAGTCTTATATGCCAAGTTGAGGAGGGCATTAGAGAGTAAAGGGGCAAACTGAGATGGGCTAAAACACAGCTGACTGTAATACGCGCCGCCAGGGTACAGGATGTCAACACGACTTCTGACCTTCGCCTGCCCTCTAACTAGATCCGAGAACTAACCGCCAGCCGCCGAGAAACGTCGGATCGACGCGTTTGCCCTCTAGGCCGCGGCCCCCTGAAGACTCGGCATGGGAAGCCTAACAGATGAAGGCCCTTAAAGACGATTGTTATGCGGCAAGTTCCTCTAGCGTCGCTACTCCCCTGGCGGTCGTCTGCACGCGCCTCGCACGTTATACGCGATTCGTGTAAGCGTACAGCGATACCTCAGTTCGATACCTCAGTCCGATACCTCAGTCCGATACCTCAATTGTTCTCTCTCTCTTAGGGATTATTATTACATAGCAACGATGGCCACAATACGTGGCAGACGAGCCCGAGCGAAAGCGCGAGCCTTACGACGAATATTAAGAAGTTCCTACCCCGAGCCTCCTCCTCCTCCTCCTCCTCCTCCTCCTATCGAGGTTCAACGTTTTCAGGGGCCATGCGCTGAGCTGAGGGCGTCCGACTTCACGTCCTGCATAAGACTGGAGCGGGAGAAGAGACCGGCCGGGGCAAATACCTAGTTACGTCCTCCGTGTGAGCCACACCTGAGTGAAGTCTGCCAGGGGGACTATCCAAGGGGCATTCATCGTACGCCCCCGCTGCTCCCTCGTAAATTCTCGAGGTAGCGGCACGAACGAAAAACAAGGAGACCTCACGACTAATTTGTGCCCCTCAGCGCTGTTACGTGTTCCATTGCCAGTGGCCGGCCAAGCGTCTGAAGTATCGGCAGGCGGCGACTCGACAACGAACCGGAGAAGGGAGAGGAAGAACATGGCCGAGACACCATTAGCGACGCTGTTGCGTCGCTCGCTAATCGTAGCAGTACGCGAAGACGCTTAGAGCGCGACTCGACTAGACAATACCATCTGCGTATCATCGAAGGCCCGGACGCGTCATAGCACTTAATGACCCTCGAAGTACAGTTGACTTCGGTGAGGGGGACTCGCAAGCGTTGCCTTGTCCTTCGGATCAGTTGCATAGATCGAGCGAATGCTGCTGCTCAATGGGTCTCGTGTGCTCCCCGACCTCTTCAATGGAAAAAGGCCACCCGCCAGTTAATCACAAGAGCCGCTCCTGCAAGAAGGATACATACGCACGCTGTAGAGGGCAAAAGACCGACAGGGGCAAAGCCAGGGATGAGAGTTGAGCAGGGAATGAAGTGGGCGTTGGAAAAGCCCCCAACACCCCCTCTCCCGCCGTCCGTGGGGAGGAGGGGCAAGGTAAGAACCAACAATCAAGGGACTTCTCCGAAAAAGACAGCAAAGAAGGAGGAGCAGATCAATCCTGAGTGGGCTGGCCATGCTCCTTGGCGCCAGTTAACGGCGTACGCAGCAGAGGCCAGCGGACCGAATCCAAGAGGGCCTGAAAGCCCCAACAACTGGATCGTCTTCCTCAATGGGGGG
>MNPL01012065.1:6836-28417 GCA_002081605.1 Tropilaelaps mercedesae
TCAACCTGTTCGGACTTGCGCGAATGTCAACATCGAGCTCGGCTTAAGCGGATCGAGGCCTGATTGGATACTTGTTTGCAGGCCGACCTCTGGACCCGCCAGATTTTGGGACAACTTTGGCAAAACGACCGAGTAGCTGTAGAGCGCCGCTGGAAGGAAGGACATGACCTTCAACCAGTTGTGTCTCTCCTTCAATCGCTCGAGCACCCCATGCTCCCCCTCTTAGTCTTTCCCGGTTTTCCCGACTTGTCCTTGACATTCCCCCGTTCACCTGTATTGTACGCCTTCAACAACACGATCACACTCAGCAAACTCAGCTGATCAGTCTCTCGCAATGGATTAACGTTCTTGCTTGAGCGTGTTTGGCAATTCATCGAATGCCCTGTCTCGCTAACAACTCATCTGCTTACTCGTAGAATTTGTCGCGCCCACGTCCGCCTTGACCCGACCGAGCACGAGGCCTTGGCCGTTCAAGTAAATGGAGTTTTACACAGGCTTGAAGAAGGCCTCGGGCAATGGCCGTACGGATCGTGTGCTCTAATTAGATTGAATTTTAGTTGGCTGTACTGCTCGTGCGGTAACCGGTGGCCGGATACTAAATGAAGGCGGCCTACGTAGGCGAACACCCTGACGGGCGTTATTCGAGGGCGATGTTTACTGCTGGGGAACGACGGGTCAAGTTTTTTGGGGATCTGTGTGGAGGGTGGGGGGATGCGGTTAGCCGAACAAATGCATTTTTAAGAGATGTCGACCCGCCGCCGCCGCCGCCTCCCTCCACTGCTCCTCTTTCCCCATTCCTTGTCGTCCATACGGAGTTCGGCCAGGTCAAACGGTCGAAGGGCCGACTGGTCGCTCCGATGAGGGAGTTAGTGCGAGGGCCTTGAAAGACTGGAAAAGGGGGTCTGCTGGGTCCCGAGAGACAGGGCCAGAAGCCTAGGGGGTGTTGGCGAAGGGGCAAGGAACCGTCGAGGAGGGTGAATATGATAAACTGGTTCGAGACACGTCACCGTTATCAATCGGACCGCCTGGTGGCGTGTGGCGTAGCTAAAGGCGACTTCACCACCGCCAGCGCTCGCCGTTTACCGGTCTCTGTGCCTCTCTCTCGGGCGCCTGCGCTTAGGTCGTCGCCGAGCCATCACTAAACCTCAATGTAAGCGCTCTGTGTGTTGGCCTGTGTGTTGTTGTGCGTATGTGTGCATGTGCGTATGTGCACGCGTGAGTGTATCTTTGGCAAAAACGAGATACGCCACGTCCGGGTAGTCGGAGACTGCTGCTTACTTTGCCATTTGAGGTGGGCGGATGGCAGTCCGGCCAAGCTGACTGGTAGTAGCAGTGTTGTTAAACTAGGCAAGACTGTCCAGGCAGAGGTTACACTGGGAGAGGAAGGGATGGGGCCCGCAGGGAGAGGGTGGAGAGGCAATATTTTATAGCGCGAGATTTATGACCAGTCGACTTTTCGAGTTCACATAAATAACGAAGATAGCGCCCATACATACACTCACCGCACAGGACTACACTGGTCGCTGATCGCGCGGGCGAACCGCACTTCCATGCGTCCACGGACCGCAAAAACCAACACTTCTCTCGCTACTTCTCGGATTGGGTCGTAGCAGACGATCGCGCAGGCGTCGCCGATCCAAGTCGCACGCGCCAACTCTGTAGACTTACATAACATGCATGTACAAGACATCACCGGCAACTGCAGTCGGCCATGTTTCGTTTGTGTGTGCAACGATCAGAAGTGGGAACACAAGTAGATCAGCGGTGGAGGAACGTATCGTTCTTAACCATTCGATTCAGTAGATTAAAAGCATAGCAATGGTCTGTCGAGCTCTCGACGTCACCGATAGAGCACGAAGACTACAAGAAATGTTTTTGATCCACTCAGGTATGCGTGCAACTGTCGTACATTTTCTTCTCTTGCGGTGTATTTGTCTAACTGTCAGAAAAAGCATCCAGTATTGGAAACCATGCTGACAATTATATGATTCTAATAGCTTACCGAAGGATAAATCACAGTAAGACAAGCTTCTAAGAATAAAAACTTGCGCCAAGATCACGGCATAATGAAACGAACTACTGAGTCTCGCAGTATTACTGTGACATTTCACGTTTGGCTTATCGAAAATTATTCTATATTGGCCCTACGGATTAACCGATAAACCAGAGCTGAGATTATAAAGTCGGCTGGTTATAACACACCGAAGGCATCGCCGTATATGACAGCATTTCGTAAATCACTGGAAGCAAAGTCGTCACTTTAATCTATTCGAACATAACCAGATTGTGAGTTGATTTATTTTTCCAACGTATTTCTGTAAGATTTGCTTTTGACGTGTTGGAGGCGTAGAGAGACAATCTTTTGCATTAAATTTGAAGTAGAATGGCCTGTCGAATATGTTGCGAGAATGTCGACTGACGTTTCGCTTCAGAAGCAACCATATAGAGAGAGAATCCAGGGTTTAATTATTATCGCTTTTCTGCATAATGGATGAGAGAACGCAAATGAACTACGTCGTGCATTTTCTCAGCGTCGCGACATTTTATTGCGTAGGAGTTTCTTGCAGTGATACCATTTTGTGTTCCTCACTGCATACGCCCCCCGATCGCGTATGGTTTACTAAGCACCACATGAAAACTGCTATGTGGCGGTTTGATGCGCACATGACCCAACTAGAAATTACATGAGTATACGAGACACACTATTCCATACGTTTGTGTCCTTTTGTTGTTGTTGTTTGGTGTTGTTTGTGCCGTGACACCGTCCGTTACGTCGACTAACGTCTGCATCACCGATAGTCGTATTCTAATAGCTGCTGATTAATGGAAAGACCTAGCTAGAAGAAATGCTTGCGTATGATAAACGTGACGTGACAAAATGCTTGCTTGGTGAGACATTTGCAGCGCAATACATACACAACTGAATGCTTAGTGATAACTGTCAGCTTCCTAAACTTCCGGAATTGCAGGAGGGATTGTTTGGTACGAGTATCTGCAAATGCCATTGCGGCTCAATAGTAGGTGTTCGTAGAATAGAGGACTATTTACGGAGCAAACAGGTAAAACAGAAACAATGCTTGTTGTCTGTCGCTAGTGTTGAGCTCGTAGGTGGCTTTTAAGAATTCGTCTGCGGCTCTGATATGGGACGGCGGCTTCGACGCCATTGGGTGGGTTGTTCCACTCTCTTACAACCTGAGTTCTAAATGCGCGGCTATAATGGCTGCGACGGTGGCATCGTCCCTTGAGTATAATTTGACCTGTGGCTCGGGCTTAGCGTGCCCTGCTTAATCTGCCCAACGCTAGGATTTGTGGTCCGATCCCGCAATGATTTTTAAAACTGCGATAAGCATGGGGTATTTCGTAAGCGCGTGCGTAAATATCTAATATCCGGTGATACCTCATCTCGTGGTTTGCCGGGTCTCTGAACGTCCTCAAAAATCGGCTTCGGTTGCTTTAGAACAAACCAACCGGAATTGGGCTACGTAGATCATGTGAGAAAAAGGCAGCAAGTGGAGTTGTGCATGCGAAAAAAGCGCATTGCATTTGTCGCATGCCTAATTTACCTATCGGCTCTTCAGCGTTAGCCGGGCCATTTAGTCTGCTATCTAGCATCACATCTAGAAGTTAGATCTTTTTGGCTGCTTAACATCAGAATCTCAGGTCTTGTGACAGGTAGATCAGGTGAATCGCGGTCATTATGAAAAACAATCACTTGGGTTTTCTTAATATGGATTAAGATCTTGCTGGTAACATACAGCGTATTTGAAATCGCGGATTTGCCTACGTACTCGAGAATATTATCGCCTGCGTATGATTGAAGTTTTCAGGCTTGGTCTAGCTTGAACCTGATATGCTTGATGGTCCGATGAGTGCATGCGATAGCCCGCGTTCAAGGAAAACCGAAGTGGTTCTTTTAAACCAGATCATTCGACTCCAGAAACTTACTTATTTGGGCCAGCTGATTTTTCTACGTAAGTTTCTTTAGGTCAGGAACACCAGTGATCGTTCCGAAATTTGATGGACTTCCGGTTAGTTTTGCTTTGTGAATAGGGACCATCTCTGGCACCTCTGAATATTTCGAACTAGACTCTTTTGTCAATGATTGTGTTTATTACGGCGGCCTGCTATTAGATGCCTGAAAACTGACAGATTAGCCGTGGTGGTCAAGTTGACTGTATTGGTGCTACGTGCCCTAGGCGCCAGGCAAACAGTGTGGTAGACACATCGTAAGTGAAGTACGATTTGAGCTAGTGTGCAATGGCCTAATAAAACTGTTCCGCTACTGTTAGGTTAAGATCGAGGAGACTTTACTGGCTTTATGTGTCATTTAAACGATCTTTCAGATGAGCATCCGTTCGAGTTGTGCTATTCTTCGAATTTTCTCGTCTTTGTTTGGATTGACGATTGTTGAAGCAATTGCGCGCATTGTCGTATTCCTTCCAAATCTGCTCGTATCAGTATTAGTTAGTGTTAAATATATACAAAGTATATGTTTGATGTCTTCAAACTGGCATAACTATCAAGGCGATTTAACGTGGTCTAACACAAACGCGAAACTTTTGTTTAAACGAAATCGAATTACGAATATTACCATCTCTTTTTAACAAGCGGCAAATCCAATACAATAGAGTGTAGGCTCATTGTCGGAACTGCAAATGTTACACCGCTTAAGTTTTCGTAAAAGTAATGATAAAAAGTATCGAGTTGGAAAAATAGAGCTCTATAATTATTTACACGTCTGCACACATATATTTATAATGTTTATATCGTTGTTACAATTTAGTTTACACACATCTCAATGTAACTTCTTCACGGAGTAACAGTGTCACCAATACTCAAACTCACATAGTTGGAGCCATGCAACAGACTAATTGTAAGTTGTGCAGTAACGTCATAACACGTCAAAGCGATGCACACCGAACTGAGATAGAAATCGCACGTAAACTGCTTGCGCCGTGCAACGGATAACCGGTTCTTGTGTCCGAAGCGTTTGGCCTTGTTTGTGTCATCAGTTCCAGACCGCCGCATAGGTTAGGACGACACGTACAGCTGCCAAAACCGTGATGTGCCAAGTGGAACATAGGCACATCACGTCATACCGGCCATAATTTAGGGCGTCGGCAGCAAAGATCTGTTCACGGTCTGGGGAACTAGACCTGACGCGAGCAAAGGCGCATCGAAACGGAGTTAAGCAGGCAGTTAGAGTAAATCACAAGTGAGAATTCGGGTCAGAGACGCACAGATGGACTGCAAAGCCGTCAATGGACCTTGTCATATCACGGTTATGCCCTATTCTACCCAGAACGAGCATAAGGTGAAGAAAATGTACTGTCTCTGAAAATTTTATTCGTGTTCGTCATTTCAAACAATGCAAATGGAGAAGAGTAGGCAAGCGGGTCGCGAATACGTACTCACTTGACAGCTTCAGTGGAAGTATTCGGGCCAAAAAAGTAATTCGGCTGCGTATAAAGTCTGATTGTAGAAGAACCGTTCAAAATGATTGTTGCTCACGCACCACTAAGGAATTTGAGCCCCGATTTGGTCAGAAGAAAATGTTTATCTCTAAAAAAACTAACGGATAATCTAGACGCTGATGACATTGAATACAGTTAACCGTACAGTACGTCGACAACATTGTGTATTTCAGCATCCTATGCTCAGGAAAGCTGCTTACTTCCTTGATGAGTCGATGTTAAATGTGCTTTGTGAACGTTTCGAATACAAGAACGATGACAAAAAATGACAAAGTCTGTAGTATGGCAAAAGGTCTTACCACTATGCAACTCTTATTAAGACAGATTTAAATGTTTTAATATTTTGTGTGGGTTGCTTTGCGTCTTATGTATACGAGCCACCTCAGGACATACGTAAATCACTAAAAGTAACTGCCCATTATTGGTGTCTGTTTCACTGAATACACATTTACGACATTGTTTTTTGTGCATCTTTGCTACTGGTTTATTATGATAATATTCCTTTTTGTGGTTTTTTGAGAATGCTTTTCAATATAAAAAACGTCGAGATAGCTGTTTCCCGCCTACTGTTACTGATACGAGTCAAATTTTAAGCAGTTTGAATACTTTTTAGCCTCGTGTGGGATATCTTTGACCGTTCTTATTCTTCTATATGCGGCCTTTAGATTAGTAACTGCAGGCTTATGGTTTGAAATTACAGCGTTCCTCGCAGAGTCCAGCTCACTTCGTTTTGGGTGGAGCTCAACTCTGACCGAAGTGTGAGAGAGCCGGTACCTAGTCTGGAGCCTACATGTTCTATTGGCTACGGTATAAAGGTCCCGTCAAGAAAAAGGGTGGTTACGTACAGGGTAGTCTGTTCCTTGTTTAACCTCAGACCGCTCGGGTTTTGGGTGGGACTTTCAGACCTTGGTACTGTTACCATTCTGATTCGATCCCGAAAAATCCATTCGACATTAAGGCTAGAAAACGGAGAGCTTTATAACAATCGTAGCCCGTTGGTGTAAAAGTAAATTCATGTGTGTGAAGTCGGAAGCTGGAGCGAGGTCGCAAGGTCCCGGTCAAAATCCAACGTGCTTTGAGTTGTCCTCCGCTTCACATGACTAGGCTGTGTGCAATTTTCAAAGGCGAATATGGCACAACATAGGTATCTGACGAACATTTCCTGTTGCTCCAGAAATAGCATAACTTCAAAGTAGTTTTAAATCACTTCCGGTTAATGCGTATGGGTATACTTCAAGTTGAGAAGAATTGCCAAATACGCCTACGCATGCATAAAAATTCTTATCTGCAGAGATGAACTACAGCATTTTCACATTATACTTGTTCATCTAAGAAATGAAAGCTAGGGTTAGAACCTAAGTGCGTCACGCACGTGTCCAATTGGCAGCTGGACAAATTTAATCATTGCGCTTACACCACTGAGGGCAACATCTTTTCACGTCTTTCTGGTGGGCTTTGTCTGCAGCATTTCAACACCTGCCCGCCCTGTTTGTAATGTGAGCCTGTTCATAGGTGCTAAAAAAGCGCGTTCGTTGTGGCACAAAGCGACGTAACTTCCCGCAACATAACACCATTTGATGCTTTAGCGATCATCGTGCCGTCGTACCAGAAGCTGCTACAATGGCGCCCGCGGTTATAAAAGATATAATTCTAGTAGGCAATTAGTCGCCTCCGGTTGCTATTGCTGTCGGTTGCATTGTGACTCTACATGTCGATGTTTTCAATGTCTCCCCTGTGCGTCAAATGTATACACGTGACACAGAATGACGACGCCACAAAGGGACAGCAACAGTTGAATTCTAAAGTGACCGCCGTGATATGGAGCTCTTGGCTGGGCGAAATCTGTTTGGTAAAAAAATTTAAAGGAGATATTGGAAGGCGGCTAGTATTGGTCGGGCTAACTGTTAGCGATTTGCTGGAGAGATTGGCAAGAATGCTTGTTCAAAATTTTGGATTACTATAATTTCTAGAAAACACGTTCTGACCACTACTAACAACTCCAATTTGAGATTTAGAGATGATAGGTGGTATGTTATGCGCTGTTTTTTCTTATCAACAAGAAACGTCGTATGCTTCGCATCTATCGTCGATTAATAGAACCGTCCATTTCTTAAGTGCAGCATTTTTTAAGATTTTTATTTATATGTCACGTTGCCTGTTCACCTTTTCGCACACCTCGCACTAATCTTTGTGAAGTTCGTGAATAGCAAACAATAAAAGGTGAGTAACTAATCAGTCCGTTATCAAATGAAAAGTGTGGAAACAGGGCGTATGTTTCTATAATTTTACTTAAGTATCAAGCCAATACATTTAACACTAATCAGAATGCACTACGCCTCATTAAAAATCGACCTTTTAACCATAAGATAGAGCACATACCATGATGCACCTCAAAAAACTCCTTGACGTCCATAGGACAGCAAGCCATCCATCAGTTCCACACCAATAAACTGCCAAATGTCAAGCATGGCCTCTAGATATCATCATTAAAATTTTAACCGCTCATTCTAAAGGGTAACATAAACAATAGTGCGCCTTGAAGCACACGGTGCTAACCGCTTTGACGACGATAATAAGAACATTATAGCCATGGCACATTTTATGCAAAATTTAGTGTTCTTTCTATTCAAATCAAAAGGTCGTTTCCTGAAAACTGATGATTCAGTTTTGAGGCTACTTAGATTCGCGACTAGCAACGTTATGCCACGCAATCCATTGTTTGTCTATCGTTGTTAATATCATTGAATTAGTTCCGACTAAATGGTTGTTGTCCATGGTTGCTCGATCAGCCGTTGAGGCACTTGAAAAGGCTTTGGACCCGGTTGAAATCTTGGCACAGTAAAGGCGCGAGGCATGGTAAAAATTCCACTGACACATATATTTGAGAGTGGCTGTGCGTATAAATGCCTGCCCGCGTTTGTATATGTGTGCCTGCACAGTTGTATGAGAGATACCCGAGGCCACATGAGGTCTAATCGAACAAGGCGATGCGTCTGAATCGATTTGGACAGAAAACTGGGATTGTTGAGTTATGTTCGCGTTCGTACCGCGTACGCGGATGTTGTTCGCTGTTGAACTTTTTAGAGTTCAACAGCGACTTTTTTAAAGTTAAAAACTCGAACTGACATAGAATAGACATACGAACATATAACAATTCACTGAAGAAGGAAAACAAGAAAACCCAATTTCAGAGCATAAGGCATAAGTCGGCAGAAGACCTGGGATGTAGGGCCCGACTTAAAAGAGAGAAGAAGAAAGACTGCTGCTTGGCGGTAGATGAACCAGAAGGGCGCTACTGCTGTGAGAAACAGCCGGCAACAGCAGCAACGCTTACGAAAACCCAAAGCAAAACGTAGCGATGAAAGTTGAAGTATAAGACGGAAGAAATAAGCAAAAAAAGTGAATAGACAACCACATAGACGGGAAAGAGACAGCTGTCAGCAGCAAAGATTTATGGACGAGACAACTACGATTTCCCAAACGGCATGGCTGGCCCCATGGCGTCAGGCCAACGGCAACAGCAAAATCAGAACGTTAAGACGATTGAGCTCTATCACTGTGAAACCCGGTGTGACCTTAGACATAAAAGTACTGTATTAGTGAATCTCACTTTTGATCGGTCAGGAGATGAGATTGACACACAGCTCCAAAATGCCACTATAGAAAATGTCGATGGACAGTTTTGCTCATAGACGAATAGAATGGAATGTTGTTTCAGTTGCCTTTCAGGCATACAGCTCGTCCGCGCATTTAGAGAAAAAACAATAAAGAATTGTCGACTTTTTGCTCAAAACATCTCAGTATTTTAGTTTACAGGCTCTTGTTCTCAATCATACAAAGGGAAAACAAAAAACCCGTTCCACAATCCTAGCTTAGTTATGCTCTTGGGAACTATTTTTCTCTCCTATCAGGAGAAACTCTTTGAGACTTTGATTTATGCAAAAGCCAAAAGTTGGTAGTAAAAGGTAGGCAAACTAGGTGAAACTCAAATATTAACAGAAACATTCGTGACATTTTATAGGCCTATACTACATATATAAACTGCATCTATTCCGCGATCAATAGTATTAAAAAAAATGCGATAGTGAATGTGGTAAACGATTAATTCACACATTCTCCGACGACTTCGAAACGCCGTAGTTAATCTTCCAGTCAGTCTGCACTTCTTTACGTGTATAAGGAGACTTAGGTGGTCCTAGGGAACGGCCCGTCAATGCTAAAGACGATCCCGTTCGGGTTCGTTTCGATAAAGTAGTGAACTTCGGAGCTTTGCGCACTCGATTCTGAGTGAAAGGACACAAGGACACTCTTATTCTACAGATATGGTAATTTTCGTGAAACAAGATTCCTAACTGTTTAACACTAGAACAACCGAAGCCCCGCTACATGACAGATTATCTACATTACAAGATCTAGTCTAGAAATTCTTAGGCGGTATTACTTTGAATACGTTATGTTACCTGACGGTTATACTAGTGCAAGGTGTTTTATTGTCCTAATAATATCACTAAGAATAACTCGAAGACATATTTCATTTGGTCCTGCTGGTCTAAGGTGAAGCTCTGTTTTAGCCCTCACACAGTCCGAAGCATCAATGCACAGTCTGCAGCAAAATAACATGAATCTTATCATTTTTTTATAATCCTTTCTCTATCCTCCTCTATCTATGTCTTTGTCTATAAAAACCATAAAAATCTACGGCTGAAGATTTTTGCGTGATATCAATGTTATACATTTATGAAGCCAACTAAGTGCATTCCATGAAGTTGTCTGGAGGCAAATGCGAATTGCGATAGTGTGGTCTAACGCTTGATACAATATTCACAAGAAACGAGTGAGCGAGAGATATTCAGCGTATGCGAAACACCGCAAATACTCGGCCACCACTGCAGTCCGAGGTTTCGTTCGCCTCCCTTCGTGACGAGGAAGCCTATTCGGCCGGGTATTGTATGCCTTTGCTGTTCATACTGTAGCCGCACTGCAGCCTCCACCAGTGAATCTGCATCGTTTCCCTGACTAGTCTATTTATCTTACCCGCCAAGATCTACTCGAGAATGTTCCCTGTAATAATAGACGTGCACGCAGTATATGTCGATACCTTAATTTAAATTTCTGATTTTATCTGTCGTCTCCGAATCTGTTAATTATACACGCGCGACCACCGAACGCAAGTATACAACGACAATGCGTGTCCATATACCGTGTATTATACTATATTCCACCGATGACGGGATAAACTTGGAGGGAATTGCGTTGTAACCGCACAAAGACGAAGCTGTGTTCCTTTGGCTTTTGCATACGTCAGCAATATGACGCCTCGCATAGGCGGATCAATTTTGTTTCACGTTGCTTCTCCAACAGCACCTCAAAATAAACGGCAATTATTGGGCTCACACACCTATGCGAATTAGCAAGGCTACTTTATATAACAAAACTCCACGGAAGAGTCCACCGAACTGCTCTAAAATACAGAGAGGATAATTATTGCCAGCAACAGCGCACGTCATCAAGATATGACGGACAGTCATGCGATAATTGCAATTACTGCCATGCACTGCTAGTATCTTTGCTACTATGTTACTATATTGCCTCGTACGGTGCGAGACAAAGCGACCATTTTCGCAGTAACAACGATGTCGTATAAGAAATTATTTTGGGCACACTACCTTCTGCGAATGTGATACGGCGGATCACGGATGCTCCTGATTCCACTCATTTACGCCCGATCTTTTTTGTAACATTTCTTATTTCGTTTCTTTAATGACTGTCGGTATATAGATGTTTAAATGTGTGTGTGTGTGTGAGTTACTAACGAGCAACTCATTTATTCAGAAAATGCCACGACTACTCGACGTGTTGAAGAGATTCTGACAGCACTACGTGAACTAGGAAGAAAAGAATTATCATAACAATCGTGCAACAGACGTTACGTCATGGCGTTGCTAGGAGCTGACAAAAAAGAGTATGCAGGCTTTATCTTTAAATAAAGTAAGCTACGAAACATTCTTACTGCTACCACGGTTGACAGGCCTAGTTGTCAAGTGTTATACCTGTTTGTCATAAATCCACACGATTCAACCAAATGAAGACAAATACGTATGCAGAGGGACTTTTGCCTCTTGAAATTTAAAAACGAACGAGCTAGATCCATTCATATATTCTCTGAAAGGTACTAGTTTAGCAACAAATTGCTTCCCCGGATAACGTTGCGTTGAGCTCATATATTACGTAAGCGGCTCAATTAGATACCAAACATTCTTTTTAAAGCTTGGTCATTTTGCTTTACTAATAGGCCAGTGTTAGCAAAATAAAGAACCGTTTTTTAAAGCAGTGTTTACTGGAGAAATGTGATTAAAAAAGGACACAAAATATGTCTCAATAGCGTATGCATTCATATAAGAAAACGAAGAGTACGCCCCGTCAAGATACACCCGTTAAGATTTAAACACACATATATATATATATATATATATATATATGTATATATATATATGTATATATAGCATTGTCTTGATTATTAATTGCTTATTAAATGCCAATTTCCTTGAAAATTTTACACGACCGAACATTGCCTCCGTTTGCACTATGGTAATCCTGTGGCTAAGAGCATGCAACACTAGCTCCAAGATGTATCACAGGATTGTACATTAGATCGTGGTTGTCGCAAAGGTGTCTACTGATATCCTAACGGTTTAATCATCCAAGAGGGAAAATCCGTATTTCTATGCATATCGAAAAGTACAGCATTGTGGTAAATGCCTAGGATTGTTTCCTACAAACGCAGGTCTACTGCTACAACTCGTAGCTTGGTCAGCTTCAAAACATGTCTTGTATTTTTGACATACATACACTATAGGCCGCTACTATTATGCCGCAGAATAACCATGTCACGTTTAGTGTATTTACTGCGCAACTAATGTCTATATTTCAAGAATTATTCCTGCGTTCTGCTTTTTCACAGGGGTTCACAAGACAGATGGTACTCCTAAACATTCAGGTGTCGCACTGTTCTCAATGATAATAATAGATGTGTCCCCACGGAAATATTTGTTGACCTTTCAAAAGTACTAACTGTATCCTACGTACGACACGCTTCAACATCACCCATATGCGATAAATGGTACTTGTACTAACGATTTGCACTAACACAATACCCTCGTTAAGTACAACTGGTGATGTTGCAAGGTGGCAACGATTTTCTATTAATTAATGAAACAGACAGTGGTGTGTTAGATCCAGAAGATTGGATCACATCTGTCGGTTTACATCCTTTAGTCTATGATGTCGCTCCGCTTCCACGGCGTCGTTAACCTGCCACGGACGTTACAATAGCACCGATGTTCTATTATATGTACCTCCTTGATTCGCTTAACGCAAAGTCTCAGTAACGCAAAGTAGTCTCCGCCGTTTAAGTGAAAGAAGATAGTGAAAAGGTGTGTTTGGCTTGATCCTATGATTCGGCAAGCTTCCTTATCATATAGAGAAAGGTCCTAGCTGACCGTAATAACTGGTTACAGTTAGTTCTTCGTGCGGCCGATAGTTTTCCATTTAGCCTTCGCTGCGACGTAGCTTCCGTTCCGAGCGAATCAGTCGGTTTACCTCGTCGAGGTTTAAAAGACGACCGTTATTGGAAAAATTAAATTGAACAGCACGCTACCAACCAAATTTTAACAGCTCCAGTGTTTAACAGTTTGAAATGCCATCGGTCGGATAGGTTCACTGGGCGTCGCGATATCAAACAGCAGCCCTCTGTTACGCGTTTTTTGACCTTGATGTATGATAGAGATGTATTTGGGTGATGGACTTGAAAGCCTGATGTGGTCATGTCGGCATTCGCCACGTCGCGGTTTGTGAGCTTGATGCCGACCTGCTATTCAGCCCTAGCTATATCCAAAGACATATGACCGTACGGCCTCAGCTCAGGCAATCGTTAGCCAATGTGAGTTTAGGAGAGGGTTGCATTATCAGAAAACAGTGAGTTCCTTCACGAGCACCAACGCCCTTGGCTTCAACCTTGAGCCGACTCCGTCGGACGGTTGGCTTCGCATACCTTCTGTGCCAATTGGGTCGCTTCCTTGTTGTAACTTATTTAGGTCACTTCACTCAAGTGATGAGCAGCAGGTAGGGAGAAAATAACGACTAAGGGGCTTTTATTCTCTCCAGTGCGTTGAGACATGTTTTATGACGCCGATCGGTCTCTGATCAGCGATTTCGATTCGACGAATCTTGAATCTATCTTAGCCAACAAAAAAACAGAAGTTAGCCTGTCAAAGTTGATCTCCTCCGCGTTGCGATCAGGCGCTTACTGAAAAATTCAGCTTCAGCTCGATATACCGATGGTGTGATATCAACCCCTGCAAGTGAAAGAAAACCGACAGTATGGGCTTTCTGACTTTGGCGTTGCTTAGAAAATTAACCGGCGTAATTACGTCGATTGTAAAATGATGATCAAACCGGTAAGGTTTCTCTGTTTTACTACGCAATGGTGGTAACGTGGAAAATTCTCCAATTCAGCGTTGCCACGAACCAAGTCATCTTTGTCTAGCGGGAAATTTTATTTTTGATACAAAAAATCCTGGGAATTAACCAAGGAACTTGACTATGAAAACGTATACAATTTTCACAACTATCCGCCTCAACTAAACCTGCTTTCAGCAACTACCCACACGGACATGTTATGCAACTTTTACACAAACGGTTGTCATAGACTGACATTTCCCTAAGATACGTACAGGTAGTATGGGTAATTGCGTTTCCCATTTGGCCAGGTATAAGCAGTCGATGAAGATGATTGCCTTCACAATATATTCGTGGCTACCGTATAGGCCTTTTATATTACATTCATTTTCTTTCTATTGGGGCCATCGCCAGCTCAACAAACCAAACAGGGCTACTAGCGTTTGTCTGTATAGTGCTCGATCAATTGAATGAGACTACCGTACGGTCTAATGATACTCTCTCCATGCTTTGGCACTTACGCTAGACGACGACCACTTTATTGCTTGCCGTATCATAAGATGATCGCGTACAAACAACGCTATTCTGTTTTTCTAAATATGGTTCATGAGCTTGCTTTACCAAACATACCTGCTGCAAAAATACATCCTCATACAAGAGATATATCCAATGTCCAAAGACATTGACACCGTCCTAGGTGGATAAAGGTAACAGATATTGTCAATAGCAGATTTGACGGATAAACAATCCACGAAGCACTTTCTACTGGGCAGGATGTTACTGGGCATGGTATGTTACTTGGTATGTCAACGTATGTATGTCTATATGTCGTAACGGTTCCGTGCGGGGTCATCCGAATTAAAAGTGTGGTAATTCACAATATATTCGCGATTTTTGGCTTTCAGATTCTCAGTGAGTTTTTTGTCTTCTACACAGCGGGTTAGTTAACGGTACTTAGCAGTCATATGCTCTCAAAAGTCTAATGGGCAACAGACAAAAAAACTGTTTAGCCGTTTACTGGCCACTGCCACTGGCAGGCATGCGCTTCTGTGCTCTGCGCTGTGTAAATGCATTTTCCACACGGTGTATGAGTCCTTAGGTGGCAAAACGTGCATTTGTTATAATACTGTTGGCGGGCTCTGTTTACCGCTTCGTTCTGTCAACAATATATCAGATTCGACGGGGTCTACAGTGTTCAGATGTATTCGCCCATTCTCAGATCGACAAAGCTCTATTTGTTTAGAAGTGCATCGTTCAAAGGCTTACGGCGGCTTTACATGTTAACAGCTGGCCATTCGCAATTGCTACCAAACAGGCTTTGGGACTTAGGAGCAATGAACGAAATGCACTGCACAGTGGATGACTCTTCGTTGTAGTGTACTCAGGAAGGCGCCGATTCCCGCGCGTAAAATATTAAAATACAACTGATGGACACTTTTTTCATTCACACATGTCTCCTAAGACACGTATTATAGCATAATATTATTAGTATAATATTATTAAGCATATTCAAGTATGCATATTCGAGTTATTCGAGTATTATTCAGCATAGGTATTACCGTGCTAGCGCTGCTGGCGAATACCCGCACGGGTTGGCTAGCTGAGAGTGAGCGGCCGGTTATGATGGATAAGATCTGTCATATTTGGGAGGTGCCACGCTTCGTCAGGCACGTCCCTTTCTCACAGGCAAAATTTCTCTTAAATAGGCCTCTCACAGAGCTGCGGCTCTGCTAGGTGAACGCCAACCCTCATAATTATAATCAATTATACAATCAACTATATTTAATATCTGCCTGCTTTTTCCTTCACTATAGGCAGATCAATTTTTGACTAATCATAAAAAAGGTATCCGCTCTCTTTTCAATAGTCTTTATGTTTAAGGAGTAAAAAAAATATTTTTACAAGAGCAATGTCGAGTAAAATGTATCACATAATTTTTAAACAGACGTACCTCGTACCGTTTTGCTTAGAATAAGATTGGTGTTCGTTATCACTTTTAGGAAAAGATACGATTTTGTTCATTTTTGCATTAGTATAAAAATATGTTTGGAATATTTAGTCTTTTTACTATAATGTCTACATGTTTACATACTTAGTATTAGCCTTTAAGATCAGATAAGATGGTGTCTATCGAATTCTCGATTGATACATTACTATTTGCTATTTGGCTTGGCTGTATGCTGTATCACAACCCTAAAATACAAACGCATAATTTTATTTAAAACAAACTTTATTACGAAATGAAAGATATTTGATACGAAATTAACTACTTCGTAATGTGTGAAAAAAATATGATTGAAATTATCAATTTCAATCACATTTTTTTCATCAGTGTTAAATCCAAGCGAAACTTTTTGATCACTTTATAAACAAATGTTTACCATACTAAAGGAGTTTCTAATCCTTCCGTTAAAACTTGTTTGAAACATATGTAACAGACTAAAGTGTAAGATAACGAAGCAATGTTAAATATTGATTGGTTTGAATATATGTACCCTGACAATAAATATGTCGAATTCACTATTAACCTGCTCATAGGTTGACAATATAGCCTGTAAAACCGTATAGTGCCTGATGATATGGATCGCATTACCAGGCACTTACAAAAAACATGCATGTTATGTTTACAGTTAAAGGCGGCTTTGTGAATGTATTCCACAGAATTTGATATAGAAAAGTCCCAATTATATGTGACAAAAAAGACACAAGCAATTCACAGATTCTGTCATGGCACGCAATGTAAATTTAAATACGCAGGTCTATCGTGGTAATCGATGTCCTGTTGTATTTCCGGCAACCGCTGTTGATGCTAGTGCCGTTGTTATTATGCCGCAGTTCTTACGCCCAATTAGTTTTTAAATTCCGTGCTCATTTTCTGCTTGCATTAACTTCACCGTATCAGCTCTATACTTCCGTCCTCCGTGAAAATTCCCCATTCCGAGGCCCACTCGGGTGTCAGAGAGGTATAACATCGTACAGCCAGGTTGAGCGGTAGTGTACGTGGCCACCCTCCGCGTCACAGTACGCACGATCTGCTTAGGACGCACGAAATGTTGTTATAAGTCTCTGCAAGCAGTTATAAACATGGTACATATGTTATGTACGGTGATACAGGCGAACGCACTCTGTGATTTACCCCAGATTTTGCTGTCCTGTCTCCGAATATCGTCAGCGAGCTTGCTCACAACAGGGAAAGTCGGAGTGCGAATTGGCGAGAGTGAGAGAGAGTTGCGGATAGCTGATCAAGGTAAATGAGAAACCCAGTGGATGTTCAGCCATAGGCGTTTAGGACAATCCACGGCCATTATATATATTGGCGCCTAGCTACGTACGACTGGTCCAGTCGGTTGTGTAGTTGCACTGAACCAGACTCGAACCTCCCACCCACAAACCCGGCCAATGCCACTATGAAAACACAAAGAGCATTCCGATAATAAAAATACAATATGGTTAATTCCGAGCGCAGAGCTTTACGTGTACTTGCTTATGGAGAAATACGGACATAGAAGTTAACTCCAAGTCTAATTACGACCTATTTTTTTATAGCGTTGTCGAGGGAATAATGTCGAGTGCAGACAACGAACGTGAGTCTAGCACTATTGGAGCAAAACATGTTAATACAACAGAAATATCCTGTTAACCTATTTTAAAAATGTACTCTTGTTTAACTAACCAACGAAACCTTTTATTATATTTATCGAGTATTTTAAAAACTTTATGACGTACAACCGACTCAAATACCGACAGATATAAGCTACCCTTCTATGCAGTATTTTTATCATTATATTATCTTTATATTTCTGAAAAGTTTAAAATAACGGCCTTGAACAAAAAGAGAAACCTTGCATTACAAGCAAAATAACCACACTTAAAATATGTTAATATTTTTCCTAGATACCTATGCCCAACATCATTAGAATCTCAAAAAGCGTATACTTTTGAGGCATCCAGAGTAGGGGAAAAAGCTGCATTGTACGTTGACATACTAATTAACTCAGCCTACTACTTACCATACTAATTAAACGACACAGAATTACAATGCACCCTCGAGAGCCCTTTTAATAAAGCACCGCATGCACCACAAAGCGCACCTTTTCGCAGCATTACCTATATAATACCAATATACAACAGGTATTTAGACCCTACTGTACTATTTGCCCCGTTTGTGTCAAACTAATGCCCGAGCGCAGTTTAGCAAAAGAGCCAAGCACGCGCGCTTACCGAGTGATGAAGCAATTTTGGATCGGTCGACATTTTCAATCGTTTTGGCCGTCACTATACTCTTACTCTTGTTATATTTTCCTTTTACCCTACACTCTTTCACACTCGTTTGGCAGGCACGTAGTAGTTGACCCCGTACAATACTATGTCATATCGGAGGTGATGTATATTTTAAAGTATTCTAGTTGAGCTGGAGTTGCTAATTGTGTACGTGCTAAGTATCATAACTTACCTAAAATATGTTTCTAGGAGTTGTTTAAATTACCATATGTGCCGGAAAGGTGCTAGACTAGAATGAGAAACTCCCTACTCTACTGTTTTCATAAGCGAATCAAACGAAACGTTGGCTTCTATTAATGTTATACTGGAATATCGAATATTTAACTTGAGCTTTTCGTGATTTCTTGCGAATCAGTTTTTCGGCTTCAAGACAAAACAATGCAAATGCTTTGTGCACAAAAGAATGATTTTATAGCGATGGTAACTTTACGTTTCTGATCAATTTTCATTAAATGGTTCCCGAAGCCAAAAGAGAAGGAAGGGAAGAAGTCATATCTTGAAATAATAACTGGGATACCAACTTATCAAACAATAAGGTTGTACTTGGCAGCATGAAGACGTGTGTGTGTAAATGTAGAATTGTCTATTCGTAAATGCACTTCTGTATTGCGTGTCGTGCATAAATCAAGATTTTGCGGCATTCCTAGCCGTTCGTATAGTTGACTTACGGCAGAAAATGCAAGATGATATTTTTTCGGCGGTGCCACTTCGACAAATACGGGTAACAAAGCTGTAATGACTTTGATGTCGTCTGACGCCTCACGAACCCAAAATTCGGATAAAAATGTTTGTAGACGCCCAACTAGACTTTCTACCCAATCGAATAATTGGCCATGCGCAAGCTGCGCAGAAGAATTGTCGGTCTGCGTAAACAATACATCTTTACCACCTGAACCTTTAACCTCCAACTTCCGTGTTATATGACTGTTGCACGCAGAATCTGAGAATTCTTCTTTAATTTTAGAAATCGTATAGTACTCACATTTCTATTTAATTTATCGGCTAAAAACAAACTAAGGATTCTATGTGTCATTGGTCGATCTTTTGAACAGATTTTTTTGTCTAAACAAAGAATTTCATTTTTGCGATGTACATTAAATGCGCCACTTGAATATGTCGCTTTTGTCTATGCGGTTCGAATGATTCTAAGAGGCGCTACACGAATATCATTCCAAAAATATCCGACCTATTGCAATGATTTGAGCCGGTTTGATATACTCTGCGTACAATGAATGAATTTCCTTGTTAAGGAAATGAGTGATTATGATCATTTTTCGATTTTTGGCGGATACAGTGTGTGAGGAACGGCCTTTTTACATGAGACCTAACTGCGACTACATAAAAAGGGTGAGTTAAATCTGAAAATATGAGCTAACCCAACGTTAGTATTTAACACCTATATGTTCAACCTCCTATAGTGACATGCCCCCATAGACATGCAGAATTTGACTTCACGTTTTAATGGTGCAGATTAGCCCGAACCGTACATGTGACAGGGCACTCATGCACCGCGTTTTTCTTCAAACTAGCAATATCGATCCTAATTTGGCGTGTCCCTCTTATTTCACTGCTGCTAAATATAACTCACACTTATTTTATTTAAGAATAAAATATTTAAATTTTGCCATCGCATTGCGCTGGATTATTGCACACAAATAATCACAACCCGGTAGTTCTGTAAAAATAGATGTTTAACAGGTGCTTTGAGTATATGAGAATGTTAACATCAATATCCAGGATATCAAGTCAACCTTATAAAATGCTTTTGTAAGATACCATATTTCATACTTATAACAACACGAACGTTCTGCATACTGTCAATCTGCCCTGCGCGACCTAAAACGAAATTTACTAGCGGATAAAAGTATTGCTTTTTACTCACGTTTGTTGGTGAATAATCATAGCGACTAAATATTAAGATAAGTGCAAATAGGATTTTGGTTTACTGGCTCGGTATATCGTTTTCAATCGTACATTTCGATTTGCTCAAGAAAGCATAATTGTGGTGTATACGATATACTTCAATCTTGACCGAGCTTCAGTCAGAGCCACAGGTGTGAACTATTGCTATTATGAAACATAATCATAAGGTCAACTGTTATCATTAGCGCTTTAGATGCCCGCATTGTGTGGCAATAAATCTCCATTACAACTTCGGCATAAACAGCATGTAATAGAACATGACTGCTTATGCGAGAAGCTGTGGAGACACTCTGTGAGACCACTCATGAAAAAGGGAGAGGAGGTTACGGCAATGATTAACTAAGGCACTGCTTAAAAGAAGCCAGTCGGAAGTATTAAAAACAAAAATCAAGAATAAAGTTTGTGTACATTTAAAGCGTAAATTGGTCACTACAAGGCAATGTATTCGAGTCGATGGAACCTGTTATCTGTCAATCTACGAGTGATGGAAAAATAATGAATATGGGTTGAGGGGTAGACTTCAATACATCACCTAGAAATTAGAAAAAAGTGATTGCCACAACAGATAATAATTTCTATGTGGACTCTAATGTCTAATAAACTGAGTAGCAGTCTTCATAGCTACACCATTATATGTACTGATTACGAAAGAGTGGATACCGTGCACACTCTGTTATCTAACACCTAATAGCCGTTTGACCGGCGCGAACACCATTCGCTATTTTTGCTCGTAAGATGTTCAATGAGATAGTTACCGCATCGAAGCAGTGGGCCTACCATAGATATAATAGAATCTAGAGATATAACAGAATCGATCTTTTGAACGAAAAGCTATTTTTACATCAATCCAGTTGAGTTTCCGTAACTAACGACAATAGAAATAATGGTAATCTCTTCTATTTCATAATTTAAAAATAAAAAATTGACGCCTTTGCCTAACTTGAATATCCTTTTAATGTACTGCCCGTGATATTCGAATTAGTCCTTGCTATACGATGAATGATGTATCTATTATTGGAACAGCAATACCTTAAGATTTTATTTTTTATAAAAAAATCAAATTAAGAATTTCTATGGCTTTGGTTTTAGTTGATTTTAACTTTATCTCGCAACACCGTCTACAAATATATAATTATAGAGAAAATATACAGTGAGCGAATCTTGACGAGCAGTAGAATGCGTTGTCCTCTGAAGCTATATTGGAGCAAGTAATTTCACATTTCATCAAGCTAAATCTTCAATATATCTTCGAATACATAAACAAGCAACAAATCAACTCTCGATAAAATTATAGTTTTTTACGTTTTATTTTTTACACTTCCTGTCAAATTGACAATGGTGTGCCTGCTAGTGCCTTTGACAACTGAGCTAAACAAGGGCTCTTCTCTGCTTAAATCTTTATGATGGCACATATATATATATATATATATATATATATATATATAT
>MNPL01012067.1:0-24652 GCA_002081605.1 Tropilaelaps mercedesae
ATATTATATTATATTATATTATATTATATTATATTATATTATATTATATTATATTATAATTCGGCATGATTTGACCGTAAAAGCAAAACCAATTCTAGAAATCTGAAGTGCAATACATCGTTATTCTTCGTGTGAATGTTCCAAGAGCCGAGCGAATATTTATTACCTATGAAGTCTGCTATGTTCTCAATGTTTCTACCACGTTCATGTAGGGAATACGCTCCATGTATTTTTGAATGTCTGAATACCCTTCCCAGAAGTATGGGCTCACATTTACCTGTCGGATCCTGATACGTTAAAATGGCTGAGTTTCCCATGTTCTTCCCAATGTAAAAGGGTAGAAATGACGAGATGTATAACGACTTCGTGGAGATCAATCGAGTTTACTGTGTGCGCGACTGTTGCCCGCCTCAGATATTGGCTGTCGTATTAACACTTCATGCAATCAGTGCACTGCGTTCGGAGGTAATAACTGGCCATGTGCACATTCAACACAGTTTGTGTCCAGTGCGCAGACTTGCATAACGTATGGGCTCGCTTACATTTGCATATCCGGGGAAGTTAATACTTTGTAGAGTTTAAGCCTAGCTCATTTCACGCCGTGTGGCTTTTTGCTGATGATAGCATAACGCAGGTATTACAGCTCGATGATTCACATAAAGTTCGATTTTCACAAGAAGTCATTGTGCACCATCTGATTGGTCACACCGCTGTGTAACAAAATGGAAGAACCTGTAAATATCTACTCATACGTTTGTCTAGCATTTTCAACGCGTTTCCTTAAAGACATTTTGAAACGGGGGACCATTTCAGATCTGCGCGAGTTTCAGACCCTTCGCGACTGTCAGTCTTCTTCATAAATTATAAAACGATGCGTTGAAAATACTCACTGAAACATGTTTTCGAAGCAAAATTTACTCGCGAACACGACCAGCTCTTGACTATAGGGAGGGAAAGAGCTTCGTGTACGTCATCAATTCTAATGCAGATTTAACGTCAGTTATTATACAGCCTTAAAAGATTGGGAGTAGTTGCACAGCCAAGCTGGTCCTACGAATCGCTCGCGCCGTTTTGAGATAAACTTTTCTGCAACCAGCTGAAATACGTTATATTTGTTTAATTACAGCGCACACTAAACAACTTGTCGTATCTCTGCTCTTCGCTATTGAGGTCAAGTGCTACAAGTTGCCATTTTGAGAAACCTTCTCAAGGGTTTCTTAGTTATCCACCACTGTCAGCCTTTCACAAATTTAACGGTTGCCCCTGGCTACATGTTTAAATATATGCAAACCCACAGCGACGAAAGGAATGTAGAGTAGCACCTTGAAGAACAGGACATATCAAATAATCTAAGGACTGTAAAAATGAAACATCTATTGAAGTGGTAAAGGAATACACTGAGAATACAATCTGTCTTGGAGACTGATACGTCAGTTATGATAGATGAGACGGAAACTACGCATTGGACTCATTAGAAATGCTATTGCTTTGTAATACTGTCAGCGAGTTGTACATTTGAAAGCAATTTCGGCTCTTTAGGCGAAGATGAACATGTTAGATTAGAAACAATTTTTTATCCGGAAAAATTAATGAGCAAATCAGTTTCGCTTGTCTAGAGCCCAACTATTTTATTGCTCACAGCTTTTTATAACACCTGTTTCTAAAAAACATCACTACCAAGGATACGGCAGCGTAAAAGCCGTGCTATTAAACTTCACTTTCGTGGTATAATTGAATACCAAATTGTGTCTCTTTAGTCGATATTCAACTTTTTATATTACTCATTTTTTTCCTAGAACACACAATGAACCTTAGACTGGAAACGTCATAAGTAGGCGAACGCATCGCACTCAGGTGCTGCAAAGTAGTTGTGTCACACAGAGGTAATGAATCGTAGGCCGAATGTTCTGATCCATTCTCGGAGACCTGTATCCTGTCTTGTGCAAACTATTCCTGTGAAAAATTACAAGATAAATTGTAGCCGAAATGCTGCATGTTCTGTGTTTCTCATTTTGGACGCTGCCAAGCTTTCTCCACCAGCACTTTTTTCGTGTTCAGATCGACGCAAGGTGACCAACGCCTGGTTACTCAATAATCTTCGAACAGTCAGCATTTTACACTAGTTGTGTAGCGTAGCATATCATACTGATCTACTGAACTGCTGCAAGATTTCCCCCAGATACTTGTAACCCCGCGATGTAGTGCTATTTTTCCAACATTCTTTTTAAAACCAAAACGCGATTTAGACACTTATAGTTTTATGGCAACATCTATCACACTACCATTGTGCGATATTCTACATTATGTATGCAATTAAGCGACATCAACATATTTGCCATATTTTTCAATATTTTTCTAAACGCAGCAAAATGAATGTTTTTATGTCGTATATGGGGCGGTTTATAATTAAAAAACACGCTCAACTATCGATTGATATCATGTACGTGTGCAGGAAATGCCCGTGCGAATATTTAAGAACGTTAAGTTGCTTATATACAGCGGATTATATTTTTGAGCTTATAGCTTATTACTAGTGTCTTCGAATAGCCCCAGTAAACCAAGTAGCACATTCTTCGGTATTCGCCTTTGAGGAAATCACCACAGTAAGCAACAGCTAATTACCACCACCAATATTCCATTACAGCTTGCCACCCTGTGAAACGGGCGTGGAGCGTGAACTGGAGTGTAGATGTGAAGGATAATGAAAGCCGCTTGCCAACACCAGAGCCCCCAGGGGTTCAGCAAGGTATACTGCCGGGGCTGACTGGACATGGCAATCTCGGGGGAGGTCATGGAGGTGTCGGTGCAGCTCACGGAAGTATTGGGGGTGGCCACGATGAAGAAGATGGCGACGACGGACATCATCACCGAACTGCCAAGTAATTATTATAATTATTTCATGTGTTAATTTGCCAAATATTGGTTATCTATCTAGGTGCACACCAGCGTTGCGAACATCGCAGCGTCACAAAAGGGATCACTTGTTTTCCACGAAGAACTTCAAATAGCTTCGAGTAGAAAAAAGCTCAGCTATGGACCAGATGCGAACTGGCTAAATGGCTATGGTAAGTCCATAAACTGCTTGGGAAAGCCAGCTAGGGCTTTAAAAGAAGCGAGTCTTCAAGCGAGTTGAGAATACGGCAACGATACCAAAACACAGAAACGCCGACATTTAAGTTGAAACGCATCTGTCGTTCTGGAAATCGGTCTATGCTGGCTGCAAAGGAATCCACGTCTTCCATTACCAAACGTCAACGTTGTCTAACGTAGAAGGTTCTATCGCTGTAAAGTCGCTTTTAATAGACAGGCGGTCACGTATTTTAAGCGACATACAGCACAAACGAATAGTCGCGCATACGCGGATATCCTTCGGGTCTATACTATATGAAGCATACTGTTGTAACGTAGGATTATCTGAAACGTCGATTCTGTTAAATATTAGCCTAGTCTCCGGCAAAATTCACACGGACTATGGATTGAGCTAAGCTATCTAGCTATATCGCCCTTCGTGAGCTTATTCTAGATGGCTGAGCTGATAAGTGAATAAAATCGTTGCGTATACCTCTGATATTTTTGTGCCACAGATCTTTGAGACACATGATAGCTGTTTGCGACAATACCATTCCGTTTTGCCTGTATGTGAAAGCTTTTTTTTAAAAAGTAATCATATTCGACGAGTGAGAACTGGATTCTGTGTATACGATGCACGATCTGACCTCGCTTATCATCATATCAGACTATAGGGTCATCCAGAATAATATGATGTAGGCAGGCGTTCTTAGGCTCTCTATGATTAGCAACCTGTGTAGGAATGACCTCTACAACTTGACTCTATGTATGAAACGTGCATACTGGGACAACGAAATTCCCACCAATGAGATTAGTTTTGTAGTTTTCTCATTTCACTTTTTTATTTCCTATTTCTGTGCGAATGCTTTTTGTAACATGGGAGCATTACGGGTTAGCTAAGGAGAACAACTAGATGATAACAGTTCTGTAATTTAACTGCTGACACACAAAGCAACGCAACTTCTAACACCGTGGGTTGATCATTCCAGACATGACATGGAACGTTCAAAAAGAATGCAACAGCTAACCAAATGGTCCGGTAACACAGTTGAGTCAAATGTATTTTGAATATTCACGAATATATTGACAATGAAAGCTTTTAACGACGAGGCTATTAGAAATACAACTCTATGTTCACTTGTATGGGTTTTTTTAAAATCAACCGTACTGGCACTTCAGGTAAACCAAGGTTACTAACATTGGCAGAGGTCCCTTGAGTGACACAACCCTATCCCACGCCGATTTTAACATTTATAATAAAAGTCCGAAACATTTCGCTTGAATTTTGTAAACCAATCAATGAAAGCAGCATTGACTTTTAGCACGATAGATGCAGTGACACCGAGAACGTTTCAACGACCTAATTGCTGATATTTCAACACAGTAGTGGTAATAGTGCTAATAGCAACTACCTGTCGATGATCTTCGGAAATTGGATAACGGCTAGGTGACAAACGTTAGTTATTATATTACTGCCTTTCGTCTGTCTTTCGCTGTTGCCGTAACTAAGTGCGTAGTTCAGAAGTCAAAGCTAATCCTTCTATTTCATTGAACTCGCCAAAATGAGCGTGAAATGGGATATTTGCAGCACAAAAAAGAACATATATGCATTTTTGACCATGCTGTTTTGATTCCTGGAATTTCCTCATGTGTGTGTGTGTTTGTGTCTGTATGTGAGGGTATGTGTTAACTTCGTTTATTCTTTGCCTTCTTTTTACTTCTTGTGAATGTTGTTGTCATTACTAAATTCGGGTGTATGTTCGAATTGCAGAAAATACCTGGGCTCGATGCTGAGCACGATCTACTGCGTATTCCTTGTCTGCATGGGCTCGACGTTTTGTGCCACTGAGAGCGTCATCGAAAAACACCACGAACACGGGGTGAGTCTGCACCAGTTCCGCCAGTATATGTTGGGCCACTGTAAACTCACATGGAGAGGTAGACGTCTTTGCACGGCCTGTAGGTTATGACCTGACATTGGCCGGTTTGCCTACGGTCGTGCCAGATGGAGAGAGCGAGAAAGAGAAGGCAAGACAGAATCAAGAGAGGCCTATCAGTCTGCGAGCGGCAGAGAAGAACCTGATCGAACGTGACCGAACCGGGGTGTCGTTTGGGAAGAGTTGATACAGAGGCTGGGGATCGTGCCAACAAAAAGGTAGGATTATGCAGGAAGACAACTATCGCTTCTCTCAAAAACAGTGGCGGATGGCAGATCGGTGGCCGGGAGGTCATATTAAAGAAGTCCGTGGGTACACCTTTTAGGAAGATAGGTAGAAGTCAAAATGTAGGTGGATCCGCACCAGAAGAACAGTAGATCAGCGCAAAATGGCCTAACCATCGGCAATGGAATTTGGCCACCTTTCAAATACCAACCGGGGTAAGACAATCGATGTAGACAGTAGCCACAGAGCTTAGATTTTCCGGAAGCAGACGAGTCAGCGATGACGATAGGCTAGCAGCAACTTGCATTCCACGTCACTGATGAAATAGAGAAAGAGGATAAAAGAGCGAGAAATAAACCCGATAAAAGGATAAAGGGGAACCGCTTACTGCAAAGTTTTTTTTTTGTCGACAGAGACCAAAATTGTGCAGGCGAACCGTTCAAAAGTAATACTCGAAGGTTGGCAATGCTGTCTGACAAATAGGAGCATCCTGCGCATGTCAGCCCGAAACAATTCAAATGTCACACAGTACGCATCTATCTAAATTTAGAATTTCAGTAACTTATAGTGGTTTGGCCAGAAACTTTGGGCTCGAAGATCCTGCCAGTGGTGTGTTATGAAATTGCCTCAAATGTTCGTTGTGTCTCCTGGCAAAGTGTGGCTAACCGCCATTCTAACAACTCTAAAGAGGAAAGCGTTGACTCAATAAGGTTTCACCACAAAATTGCTTTCCATTTCTTGTCCTATCCACGGAGTCAATAGTCAAACTTACAGTTGCAGAGCAACCAAGGGAAAGCCAGGCAAGAAAGAAATCTGATACGTCGGTTGAAAAGCTATAAAATGGTATCTGTTTACATGTATATCAGTGTGAGCTGTAGTGTATAATTTGCATGTGCTTCGTGGAGATGTTTTGATGTACCAAACACAATTACGAAGAGCCCCATAACCTGCAGGGTCCTCAGCGTTTCCGCAGTGGAACAGACTATCTCGTATAAACATAAAATCTAGCCTCAGCATTGAAAACCTCTATATAGAACACCTATAGCAGATATAGCTGAATGTGCGGTACAATAGTACAGGTAAAAAGGTAACTCACGCTATTCAAAAACCTAAACGTATAAATATCACTTGATCCATTGGCGCTCTGCGGGGCCGTATACACTGCATGAAGGTAGGATATTTCTGAAACTGAGTGCGCCAAACAGTTTTAAAGCATCCTGGAATTGGTGTTTTACTGATAACCTCTTTGTCACTTGAAAAATATTTACATTATAATGTGTTTTTAATAATGACAGCAAATCAATAATAGAAAGGCTTGTTTCATAAATGTTTTACCAACCAATCGATTCCATGAAATCTAGAGAAGAAGTAAGTATAGTTTGGCGAAGCGTGTGTATAGTCTCGGCATGATTCTCTAACATACTTAGCGATATTTCAGGAAACAAACCACTCGGTTAAGATTTTCAGCATTCTCGTCTCTCTGATTGGGATCGGATGGCTGCTTGCGCTACACATCGACATACTCTGGTACAAGCAATCTGCCAGTAGGCAGGTAGGTGTAATCGAAAACAGCAATCCAAATATGAATTCTGTATGGGTGAAGGAAAAAATGATGGCGCCAGCGAAATCAAAATAGTAATATTTGTTGAATGCTCTCCAATCTGAGAGGCCTGCCGTGAAGTCTATGAAACTTAACATACTTTACCGGGTCCGCGTGAGATTTCCCGGTCTATAACTTGATCACTATCTAATTAGTGATAACCGGCTTGCGTTATGCTCTTCTTTAGTGGGTTGGGTGTCTGAAAAAACTAAGAAATAAAAATTGTTCAGACTTGATATAACTGATTTTTTCTTGTAACCATGTTTTTGATTAGGTAAGATCACGGACACGAGCGAGCCAGGGAAATCTATACATGCATTCGACGGCGAGTGTATTCAAACAGCAGGCGAAACGGAACCTTCAACCTCAGTTATGGTTTCTTGAGGGTCGCCACAGCGGCAGCTTTTACCTTAAAGGAGGGATGGTTGGTGAGTGCAGATTTCTAAGATAGAAAAAGATCGCAATTTTTAACACAGAATCACTCTTATCATTTGTTGCTTCATACATTTAATGAATAATTCACGTACATTATTTCTGAGGAAGTGCACCTTAGATTCTTCTCTTTTTGTACAAATCGCCCAGCAACTTAGAATTCCATTAAAAAAATAGGTTAACTGCAAGTATCATCGCGGTATCGGCAGAGGTTAACGTAAGACATCGAATCGTCTGTTCGTTTGTTTATCACTTTATCTCGGTGAAGCTTTGAGAAATATATAAATGATATTAGCTATTTCATTAATAATATGACTAGATTACTTATTTTTAATCTTGTTATTGGTATTCATATTTTTGGCTTGCAGTTTGTATATCCCTTACTATCTAAATGCTACTAAATGCTATCCCTTAAGAGTGGATTACCGCAAGTTACATAATATATTGTTTCCACCATGATCAACTATAAATTTGTTAGCTCCTTACGTATGCATTGTGATACATCGGATCTTGTCTACTACATTTTCCATTTAACTAATATCAGTGATAAGGCTGTAATTATAAGAGCAGCATGCAACGATTATGTATATGGCAAGTATATGCATATAGACTAATAAACCTTTAGAACTTCATGGCTTTTCAGTCTCTTTGAGAGCGATAACCAGAATTGTTCAAATAAACAACCAGAAACGAAAATTCGGCTAAATACAGATGCAGACGCACACCGACAAAGCCTGCACCGAAAAGTTTACGATCAGTACCTACTCAATGGGTGGTCCCCCAGTTCAATAAAAATTGACGAGGAGATCGCTAAGATTTCTTTTGTTTCGCATAGCTATATATGAAAAATAAGATGTATAAAATCAGTGTTTCGCTTATTTGATCTGAATTCAGATGCGCAATAGAACCCTATAAAGAGTTGCTCATTTGGTTAGTTTGTGACGGTGCACGATAATTGAAGTTTAACTCTTCCGAAAAATTAATCGTTCTTCGATGACACCCTCCGTGCGGGCCGTCGCTCCACCGTTATCTTAAGCTTTCTGGTGATTTATGTCTAATTCATGCCACCGTCACTTCTATTAGTGGAAACCAGACGATATAAAAGCTAGCGTTGTCTCTTTTACGATTATGATTACATTGGCTTTCTCTCATTACTCGCTTTCGCCACGTTCAACCTTCGCCGTTTTCCCTTGGCTAGCGAACAAACCAAAAAGTGAGCAAGCAAGCAAAGCTGAGCTGTATTTTGATCCTATTGAAGGGTCATGGATATGCGTGCAAGGAGGAAAAGTAGACAACTATCACGAAAAATCATATACGCACTTCATTAATTGAAGGCTGAAGGAAGATCGACCCGATCCGCTCGATGACAATTATTACGTGTCATAATTTTACTTTTTCAATAACCCACGTACATAATTTTTACAATAATAATTTTTTGACGGCAGCATATAAGCGTGAGTGGCCCTGTGTTGTCGGAGAGTGTTCTTTGATAAAATTCTCCCGTTTATCATTTGTGTAATAATCTAAGGTCAGATTCAATCTCCCGCAGAACTAAACAGACATCTTATTCCGTTAGTATCATTATCATTGTTATCCTTGTTTGAAGGGCCGAAATCGTACGCTATTGTCTCAACAGCGCAGGGAATTTCACCTATTTAGTATTCTGCAGTAGTTCCATCGAATTGAACATTGATCAGCCGTTACTCTGGTACAACACAGCAAAACGGTCAGTTTTGTGATATCTTTAGCATTTTCCAGGCGCCTTATGTCTTCTTAGGCACAGCTCCTAATCCGGTTCAAGATATCAATGAGCGTTATGTGCGCAGTTATTGAAAGCGATAAATACATCGAAATTCAATGTTCGAATTTTAAATAAGTTTCAAAAAACGGTTTACTCAGATTGGTTCAAGACGTCAAGAGTGACACTGGGACACGCGTTTAATTCGTCAATCCATCGCCTACGACCTCAAAAGTTGTTTCACATTTCAGTAAAAACGAAACGTGTACACTCTTTAAGAGACAACCTAGCATTATATTGCATAGGTGTTCTAGAAACAGCACTTATTTTGCTTCCTAACCTGAGCTTCGACCTGTGTATGCGACCATTCCTATATACGAAATTTACTCCATTGCTCTTGAAGTGATAAAACTGGACATCTTGAAATAATAATGCAATGGAATGACCGGTAGAACTTCACCGGCACACTATTCCCAGCAGTCGCTTACTGTTTCTGCGCAATGTGTTACCCAGCTACTAAATAATGGCGCGAGGGCAGTAAGCGATGGTTCAAAATTGTGTGCTGGTGACTATTTCAGCTAGCAGTTCACCAAGTTCACGGTTAATTATTATCGGTACAATGACAGCTTCTAAGCATTCTCATATCAATCATTCGAAACGTTCTAGTTTAGTTAGTATCTAATTAAGTTAAATATTGGCAGTTCCGTAAAACCAAAGAACATTAAAAGATGCTGTTACTTTATCACGAATTAGATACACTTGTCGAGTTAAGGAGCCAGTACGTGGCAAGCAATACTTTGTTAAAATAGACCAACCGGCAAGCAGAGGTTAGCCCTTGAGCGAATAAAATCTGCTGCTTTCTATAAACGAACTAAATTCTGTATTTTCATTACCTAAAAACTAAGATACCAAAGGCCGAAACACCGTATTATCCATACACGAGCAACATGGGGGTTATATTTTTTCTTAGCGACAAGTGTGTGCTGTTGTGAAAGCCTAGTCGATTTGAGACAATGCTGTGCTCTGGTTCTGTCACATCTAATGTACTCGACTTGATCCATTATAATTCTGTAAGGCGTGACGACATAGTCTGTTTATCAGCATAATATCAAAAAACTGGATTGTATCGCAAAATGGGTTCCCATTGGCGTTGCCTCACGCTAATTTCAAGAGCGTCCTGTTACCATCCGAATGTCGATGAATATACCATACAAAATCACGGCACATCCACTGAATTCCGCTGCCCTCCGTTGAATTAAAGTATAAGCATCGCGATGCGATTGTTGTAGATGGAGGCTGTGTTAAGCGGAAATAAATGTTAAGTGCGAGGCGGAGCATATTAGGGGCTCGCTCACCTTCCGGTGAATCCGGTTCCGCAATTTCGTCAACGACGGAAGTGCGGATTTTGTCGACGTCAAAACGAATGAGCAATGCCGTTAATGCAATGCCAGCTCTAATCAAATTAGGCGAATAGTCTTGGAGACTGAAACGATATCAAGGAGGAGGCTATCGCTTTAAATCCCTCAGGGCCTTGTTTTGACTGGTCTCGTACCTTCTGAATAACAAAGAGGTTTCCCTTCTGTGTACGTCAATTAGACGCATTAGCCCGTATTTGAAACGAGAACCAGCGGCTATTGAGACAATGTGAGATCCATTTACGTTTTCAGCCAAACAGAATTACATATTAGCGTTGTAACGGCTGTTCTAAGTTTCTACAGAAAGCACCTAAACTTTAAAATAAAAGTGGATGAGGCAATGTGCACGTGACAAAGGGAAAAAAGCAAAGGACTAGCTTAAATATATAGTTTGCCAATAGTTTGCTGAGAATAAAAATGAATTGATTCTTTATTTGAAATTCATGTCTCTGGCCTGGGTGGTTAAATAGCTGGCAGTTATTGCAATAGCGTGATATCATTATCCATTAATCGCTTAATGCGCGCTAATGGTGCATTCTCCTGGCACGCGCAGCTTCCTGTGTACACAGAGTTGCTTGAAGCTAGGCGAACGATAGTCAAGAATAAGAAAAGCGTCTCCAATGAGTTAAGCTATAAATTACACGCTGATTACACCAAACCTCATACTTTTACAAGTGTACAGGCATACACACGTATCCACACATTGATATTGATTGCTGCAGATGCAAACTGCGCGATGCTAAATTTAAACGATTATGTGTGACTCGGACGACGAACACCAGAGCGAATTGACTGTATTTTTTTGAAGATCGTACTATATCAGCGGAAAACCTTCTTAATATACGGCACGGCATGTTCGCTTGTGTGGTGTTCGTATACCGTTGGACACATGACATCAGTATTATATATACAGACTTGCCAAATTGTTGCCGCGCGCCTGCAGTGTTGGCAGTTTAGCAGCCTTCATCGAAAGGGTGCTCTATTTCAGGGGAAAGTATTAAACGAAAATATTTATCTGTGATTATCAGATTACACAGTGATCATTTTTTTTAAAAAAAGCTTATAATTATTACTATATACACACCAATTTGCGCCCCGTAAGCTTTTCAACAATCTACCAACCCTAGCAAAGCGTAACGGCTGAGTACATGCATTATACCGGGAATCATTAAGTGTCACACGGACGAACAACTTTAGAAATGACAACAGCGATTTTATTCGTTGCTATCTGCTAAAGAAGGTATGGCACCGTTGAACTAGAGGGCTCTTTTTAAAAAGTTACACCGCTATTAAAAACGTCATATGGTCATGTTTACAAATGTACACTACCCGCTTAATGTCGACTGTGAAGCATGAGGGAGTTCAAAGTAAAGTTTTTCGATGCTATTGACTTTATAACACGAACAGGGACAGGTACCATTGGGTATGAAGAACTATAAGCTCGTAAAGTGTAGGACGAAAATTGCTGGAAAAGAATTAAAAACTACTATATATGCGTACATACCGATTATTAAAAAAAAAGTGTATTAAATTCGGATTTGAAGCTTACAATACATGCGCTCCATAGCATGACAGCGGCGAGTTATAAAGTAATATAATCACCTATAAATCTACAAGAATAAAATAAACCGTGCAAGCGCACCTCTGTTTGGCATTAGTCATATGCTGGTTAAATATTGTGCGACGTTAATAATATTCTATCACTTGCTAATTATAGACGTTATAGAAATCGCACTTGAGCACGGGTGCAAGCTGGTACCGCTGGTTTATATCTCGAAGGCTTTCATATAAAATCAGGTGATCGTTTTCATATTTTGTAAGGTCCGCGGTTTATTTTGTCACCAAAGAGGTTATTCATTTTGGTGTTACATAGGTTCTAATTTCGTTTGACATTAGGGCTGACAACTGTTAGCATTACCACACAAAATTTTTTGTGACTTCCAAATGTGACTTCCACAAAATGCCCGTTGTTTGCCTCGGCTTACCGCTTTCTAAAAAAAAACTTCATGTAGTAATCAGCTATAAGCTTTAAACGAGCACTCTTAGATAATGATATTTGATGCGGCTGTGCTAATTTTAGTAGACTTAACATGAACATCGTACTCAAGTAATAGCAACATGAAATGATGTGGACTACGGTTATATCGAATAATATGTCCTATAATATATTTTAGTGTTAAACGAAAACACACGTTGCAGAATATACATAGGACGAAATAATCGATTTGGATTCAAGGTGACGTTTAGTCAGAATAAAGCTTTATCTTTAATTTTATACGCTAAAGTAAATTTTATACGCGCTTTAATTTTATACGCGTTTTGGGTCTCAGTTTTACGAAATTATCTGAGATACGTATTATCGAGGTGGCTCGGTCTAGCAAAGCTTTTTGATTGAGTGACCGAGTTGTAATAGTTAGTGTTTTATTCGTATGTATTTTTAGCCACTTGCCACGTACCCAACAGCCGAAATCTTTCTTAGCCAGCTACCAGAGGTATAGTAAACGCAACGAGGAATATAAACGAATACGATTTTGGTTTTTTGCAGTGTTCTGCTTCTGCCATCTCATTAACGAAGGACTTCAACTTGAGCAGTACATACAGAAAGTTTGTACGGAGGGTGCATACGCGAATAACGTCCTTGGAGTCGTCTTCCACGTTTTGCGTCCTATCTATGCGTTTTATCAACTCTTCATGGCTTTCAAGTATTCCAACGTGCGTAATTAGGAACTATTCATATGCGTAGAGTCGACGTATCGACCTACCTTCAAATCAGATTTTCAAATAGTAAAGAACAAAAATGTCAAAAAAATACTTTAGGTCAGAAAGAGTGCCATTGGGTTGTGGGCAATAGTCAACAAGCTTAGTCAACAGGCCTACTTCAGGTGTTCAGATATGATTACATTAATACAAAATTATTTACACACCGGTGAGTGTCAACTGGTACTATTCAAAAAGCGTTGAGCTGTATTCATATTAACAGGCATGTCGCTCTCACTTGAGTCTATGGGACAAAATCTGTCGAACGGAGAAAATATTTCAGACGTGCTTACTTTTGTCGTGCTTAGTAAGGACATAGGGCCAATAATGTGCAGTTCGAATCAACGCCGTTCAGTCTAAAAGCTGACGCATGGATTTATGACTCTATATCATCGGTTACTAATATTTTCCTTTTAAGCACTTTTCAAGTAGACGCAATTGTCTTAGCTGAAATATGAACGCGACATCAAAGTATAGACGTGGCAATTTTGATTCGATATATTGCAGGTTTCAAAGACGAATAAACACTACTTTTCTATCATAAAATATCAGTTAGCCAGCTCGTATCAGGTTGAAGTTGGCTGGAGCTATGGTTTCAAATACTTCACTTGGTTTAGGCAAGAGCTATCTATGAAAAAGTCCAAGAAAGTATGCTTAAATGTAATATGCTGCTCAGCTTACAAATGGGTTAAAATTTGCCGTATATCTTCGAAAACGCTGCACCTGAAAGTACTTCAGTTATTTGCAGGTGTGAATTAGCAAATAACAACGACCTAGTATAAGTGGAATCACACAGCCCACAATTCCGTAAATAGAATGCGTTAGAATGAGTAATAAAATGAAAAATACCATCTGTCACTTCCGTTTGTGCCCACTGTATTCAAAAAACTTTAATTGTATTCCTGTTTAACACCAGGCCCTGTTTTGCTAGTACAAGCAGATCATAAAAAACCGACACTAGTTCCAATCTGGCAGCCATAAGCATCCTTCTAGCGGCTGTAAAGTTATTATTAGCGGTAAAACTTATTCAAAGGAATACGACTACCTAGAAGAAATAAGACGCTTATGAAATCAATCGTCACAGGCACTTTCTCTTGTGACTGACCCTAAAATTCCAAATATAATCTATATTGAGTAACACCTGCATGAAATAAGATATCTAATTTCCGGTTCCGTAAGTTGACAAAGCGTTTAAAAAAGGCCCTCTCTGTTTGCTAAGTTAGGTCTCGCGGAGTTCACGCATGCACGCATACACGCATAAATATTGCGCACGAGAATGCGTTTTTTAGGTTAAAAAGATATTATATAGATATTTACAAACCAATGTACGTGTAGCAAATAACACGTTACCACAAATAGTTGTTCTAAGGTAGGAGCTGGTCTTCGTCAAAGTAATTTTATATATATGTTAAGTCCGATTCTGTTAAATCTTGTTACAGATTGTCATCAACCACTCAATGCACATTGCACGGTTTGGGGCAATGCACCTCATAGCTACGTCACTCTACTTTTGGTTTTACTCAATCGTCGAGGAATACAAGCACGCCGAGTACGCGTCCTCTGAATCCCCTTCCCACGGTCATCTGCTCAGCCATCATAGCAATGACTCCGTTGTTGTTAGCGTGGTTACCGTTATCTCCGACGCAATTCACAGGTGAGCTCACCGCCAGACCCTTTGGTAAATAACATGGAGCGGAAACACCCCGACGGCCCCATCAAGCTCCATAGCATTGCATAAACTCCTCAACTTCGTGCATCTGCCAGGTTTTATTTAGACGTTTTCGGTATTCGGTTTTTCCATCGGTGGCTTGGTGTATTCGTGCGCGCCTTGCGAACGAAGGAGACCGCAGGTGCACGGGTTCAATCCTCGCCGTTACACATTTACATTTATGGGGTCCGTCTTACAAGGTAATACAAAAAGCGCTATCGTGGACGTTAAATGTTGGCTGATGGTTAGCCCTAAAAAATATATTTGAAGTTGTTCGCCTGAAAACGGACAAATGGAGTATATATGTAGTGTAGCTACCCACTACGCCTCCAGTTACGAGTGAATCCTTCGAGTATAGTTTTGCAGATGTTAAGGTGATTAAGAACGGCAATAGCTTTTCATGTACCAGATTATTGAACATTTAGGATTTTCTAAACGCTCTATGTAAAGGTTCAATGTTTAATGCAATAAGTATCAATATTTGTTGTGGTTTGGTATGTCTACGGTGACGTGAGAATGCTGGTCAAAACGTCTGATAACTGCTAAACGTTAGAATTTCTAGAATTTTTATATTTTAGTAGGCAACTTCCAGCTTCATTTGAAGTCAAAATTTAAGTCCCGTTCTTGTGAGATGAACGACATTCTCAGAAAAAAATTATGTCATAACTGGCCTAGGAGCCCATCCGCAATGCTTCCATATTCTTCCCGACTAGTCTCCCGAGACTTAACCACGAAACGAATGCATCTAATAAGACACATCCGTGTGCATGTCTGCGTCATCCTTTTAGCATACGGTCCTTCGCATCTTCGCAACTCTACATATCAATGCGTGTTATTATACCATTATTACTATAGGTTTTAGACCCCGGGGTCCAAGCTATTTGTTTTTCTCAAAACAGCCGCGCAGGCTCATCATAAGATACGGTGAGGTTTCCGTCCGCCTTTCTAGATTTGCCTATATCAGTTGGTCAGCGGCTTGAAAATTCAAGGAACTGCTTTATCGAATATCGTACTTGTAGCGGACACATTATTACGACAGGATCCCTGACAGACCTAAACGCTAAAGGCTATATATATATATTTATATGCAGCGGTGACGTTGGTTTTCAAGTTGACTTCAACGATGGTTTGCCACGCATGTTTTACTTATGTCACTTGAAAATGGCAGAAACGTTTTATTTGCGGTAGATGCTGTCCTATTACAATATTAATAAACGTGTTCCCTTTAATATAGTCTGATGTTAAATTATTAATCATCCAGCCGGCATGCTCTGACTGTACGTTCGTCAGTTAAACCGCGCAACGTCACGTCAAAATTTTTACTGCCCCCGGCCGTCCCCAAAAGGAAAACATTCATTGAAAGGCATTTATGAAATTCTGGCGGCGTTTGAGTTATCGTCCGAATGACACTGCGTGTACACCTGTCGTCACGCGCGCTAAGAAAACACTTCCATAGTACGATTTAGAAAAATAATTTATCATCAGAAATTCTGTAACAGTGTCCTACACGTCGCCGTAATCAATATTATTGTCGTGCTTCTAGCGAATCGTACGTATCTTTCAAATTTTTGCAAACTTGCCCGTGTCTGAGCGATACGAATAGAGTCAACCTCAAGGCGGCGACATGAAGAGAAACGCTTCGGAGTGGCATTCTGATTGATGCAACTCTTTTTAGGTGACGGCGGGCTTTTCGGGGTTGAAAACATCCCGAAGGTGTATCATTACAGTAGCAAGCCGTCCATTTGGTTTTTCTGACGCAACCGTGATCTACAGTCCCCTCCGTTCGCGTTCACTTAAGTAGAATTCAAGATCCTCGACTTATGTCGCTTGCCCTGAGCGGCACTTGTTTCTGTAATTTGTCGTTGTAATTCATTTCCATATAAATCTGCACGCCGGAAGCCTTAACATATAGATATAGGGGCATATTAAGATATAGGGGCGCTGCACATCTGCCATTAGCATGTCTCTTAAAATTAACGCTTCTGGGCTTCTGACGACATCGGAAATCGCAAAAGACATGAGATGCGATTTGAGTTTTCCCTTTCATTTTTATATCCATAACTATTATTTTAATTCATTCATTTCCAGCTTTTTCTGCCTGAAAGTTTAATGAAAGTATACGCAGAGCACACATTATTAGATGCTCGGTCTGGGCTGCTGCGTCTGCAGTCTCCTGTTATGAATGCAGATAAAAAGAATCGTGCTCTTCAGACGCTACTCGCTACATCGCGTCGCTCCTCCATTTGCTCATCTTCATGCGATGCTGATCAACTTTTATAGGCTGATTATATTGCGACTGTTGAAGTCTTCACGCGTAAATGTGTACGTGTGTGTGTTTAACGCTGTATATTTTCTGACAAAAAAATAACACGTATGCTACAAGCGTGTAATTATCATAAAATTTGAAAATGTCCACGATCCGGTAAATATCGCATCCCAATTTGTTTATTTAGGTTAACTTTATAGTTCATTTCGCACGAATTACACAAGCGATGGAACGACTTGTAAACAGATTTTCGTATGCCCCAACGTATATGGAATTTTCTAAGATAAATTTCTCGGCGGTTATGCCTAGTACTTTAGTGCATTGCTTTCTGTTTGAAATTCGCAAAGCTTTATATGAACTGGTAATAAAGCACTTAACGGAAGAGCTGTTCGGCTGAAGCGCTTGGGTCGATAGAGCTGCTTGCTTGAGTGCGAGACCTTGGCTAAAACTTTGTGGAAACGACTGCACAATTAGACATCACCTAAATACATGTATAGAATAACACTCGTATTCCTACAATGTGTGTGCTGCTGGGAGATTTTGAGATCTAGTCGCAGTTTTCGGGCCCCATTTTTTGTCCTATAAGACTTTGATTAGGTCAAATGTATGTTGCAACTTAAACCTAACTACGTTGCCTTCTCAAATCATCTCCTATCATTACACGGTGGCATTATTGTATTACCTGATTTAGTCTAAACAAATGTAAACAAATTACTGGACTACGTGTCGACTTGTATTCTTCTGCCTCATTATGAAGTGCTTCTGAGCTCTCAATTAGACCAAGAGCACTGCCAAAGAGTAAAGAGAATATCATATTAACACACTCGGTAGCATGCTCTGTTGGCAAAAATAACTGGATGTCTACGCAACGGGGTCTATACTTGCTGATCTCGACAAGAGGGAGAGCTTGGATCAAATTCTCTCGACGAATATTGACTTCCTCTCTGTCATTTATAATATTATAAACTTGGAAGAGCCCAACGCCCTTGAAACCGTGCGATAACGATAGACGAATCTACTTTTATACTATCCAACCCTCAGAAAACGCTTATCTCACTGTAGCGTCTGTTCATAACGTTCTCGCGCTCTATAGTTGAAGTATTCCGTTTACACTATTACAGCAATTATACGGCCAAACTTAACATGTATGAATACGATAACCATTAAACAATTCGACTTTTGAACGCACTCCGTAAGTGCCTAGCTAGTCTCGCCTGGCAATATCTAGAGAGTGTTTACCAACTAAATGAAATATTCCAGGCTACACTCGTTCTGAAGAATATAAGATAAAAAAAATAACGCGAACGTTTTATTAGTTACTGTTATTTGATATTTTATTTTAGCCCAAGTGTTATACTGACAAGGTATTTTTTGATATCAGTACAACAGCCATAAGATAATCTGAAGACTAAAAGTTTCCAAAAAAGACAAATTTAAAAAATTAGATGACTACGATTATGACGCAGATAATTTAATCGCGTTCGACATTTACTTTCGAACTATCAAATTCGTAATTTTCAGAATATTTCATGCATCTTGTAACAGATACTTTCGAGCATCTTTTCGAATGAATACTAATACTGCAACACTTTATGAGACAACACTTCTTGTGCTGTAACATTGAATTTAATTTATTTGATTGATCACTCAATAAAACTTCATGCTCTCTCCTGCTAAGGTTTCTATTTCTCAAATGGTTGCAGCTCTATCTAGTCACAAATGAATCACTCTTTAAATCGCCCAAGCGCGATACAAAAAAAGTAACCTTATCTGATTGGCCACTTACTGTAAATCCCACAACGCTCTAATTTAGAAAATCAATGTGTAAAATACGTTCATAGGTATCCCTAACATTTGTATATTCAACCTCTTTACGACACTTAAAAGTACTAAGATATAGTTCGCATAGAAATGGAAACACATTTTGGATAAACGTTTTTTTGACGTCTAAGTTCGGGAATATATAATCTTGTAGCAAGAAAGACACTTTCACAACTCATGTTTTGAATGATCCACGTCGGTTCATCAATAGTTTTTATTTTTCTCTCGTTATTCTCATTCATGGCTAACTTATTCCTCTGCTCTAATGCGTATGGCTAAATACGAACGACATGGCTCTCTTTTGTCGCAGCAACAAAACGTTGTCAAATTTCACCACTGGCCCCAGCTATAGGCCAACCCCTCATCCGCTAAGCCACCACGACGCTTATGCGGCCTACTCAGGACACGACTCACAGCATGACGTTGGCGGTGCGGATCACCACGGCGAACATCATGCCGGATCGAACATCACCGGTTTCCTTCAGCCATTCACTGTTGAATACAATATCATTCTGGCCGGCGTTTGGTTCATCGTTTGGCAGAACATCGGAAGAGGTTTGTTCGGACTCCCAACAGCAGATCTTTAATAGTTGTACGTGTATGAATATAGCTTTACTGTGTTGCGAAACCAGACCTAGCATACGGGGGTGTTCGCAGTGCAAGCAAAGTCAAGCAAGAGCATCGAGCTACAATGCTGATCGAGCATCTTTACATCTACGCGCGTTATCAGCACATGAGTGTAAAGATGCTTCAACGTCAAAGGGACACATACAGTGCTAATAAGCTCGTAACGACTAAATATAAATAAGGAAAAATCATCCCGTGTGGCAAATAAGCAATCGATATATGTTATGAGGGCTATTTCAACGTTTGTTCATATATTTGTGTGCATTTTGCACGATCTTCACTTAACTATGTACGCTTGTTTAGGTCCTGAAGTTCAGGTCCGCCGCGAATCGATTTGCGCAACGGGCCAGGACGCCAGATACCAGAGCAATCTTGTTGTGAGCGCCGATTGTCACGCGTCCAATAAGGGCCTATTTGCTGGCCTCTTCCTACTTTTAGTATCGGTGGTTGCTCTTGTCATCGCACAGGTACGATATTCGTTACGTTGTGGTCACTCTTGTGCTTGCTTCGCTGCAGTAGTAACCTAGCATCCGTACTGCACCACAACAAGTCGGACATGACATACATATGACGCTGCACACAGCTCTTGCACTTAAAAGCCTAGCCCCTCATGTCACGTGTCGTGTCCGTTCGACCCCTGGCTGTGAAGTGCCATAGCGGAGTCCTCGATTGCACCATTGCCACAAAGTCCTATGTATCAATAACCCTAGTTCATCTAGATACAGCTTCTGCACGTAGCAACCCATCACTCCTGGCACAGGCTTAGCTCACCCTCTTCCAGCTTAACCCTTGATAGCCAACTCACGGGAACTTGCAGGAGGCCCAACGTTCCAACGAGGGTTCCCCGCAGGTCGTGATGGTGCAAGAGCGTTTCCGGCGTGCGGAACTCATGATCTTCTTGGTACAGGACAACATTCTCGTAATTGTCGCACTACTCGCGGTTTGCTGGGCGTATTGGCAGATTCGGACGCTTGACTTTAGCGTCCATCCGATCACTCTGCTTGACGATGTCCTTCTCTACGTTCCACTGCCGTTCTTCTTTCTCTACTTCTTTATGTCGTAAGTATGCGCACTGCATTTAGCATGATTATCCACTAATGCCCATCCGGTTCGCGAAAGTCTATGTTGCCTGTCGGGCATGGCATTCAAATACGCCAGTGGCTGTATAACGAGAACTCATCGCGAAGGAGTCGTTCACGATTAGCACACAGCATCAAGAGCTCTTACGAATACGGTAATCGATACTTAGTACCGCTCAAGCTTATGCATCTAGGCATGGAGCGTAAGTCACTGTTTAGCTTTTTTCTAATATTTGCGTATAAAAAAATGTATATAAAATCTATACGGAAGCGCAGCTAAAAAGCCACAAGTTGTGCATTAGTTGTACGTTTAGCCAGTGTTTCCGATTAATGCCGCATCAGCTGTGAACCAGTCAGATAATGAAATTGCCGTTATCTAAAAATTGATATTTTTGGTATTACAAATTAATCAATCAAACATACCTTCGTTGTAACTACAACAACGTTTAGATTCCGTTGTCATCTTACGTAGCTTCATTATTGCATTTTTTCATGCCGCGTGTATCTATAATGATAAAAATTTCCCGAACCGCGCGAACCACTGAATACATGAGGTAAATACACATATTTATAGCTCGTCATAATCCAGTATTTCAATCTCGAAACTTGTTTAAATATGACTTTTTGCTAAAACTTGAAGTGAACTGTGCCTGGATCGTATATAAATCAAACATCTTTTTTAGTTACTACTTGTGAATAACTGCTACCGCAGCTCTGCTAGGCAGCGTCTAGTCATAAGAATTTTGTCATAACTTCGTATTTAACATGCACACATTCATACACACACACACACCTAGTAGCCTTGCAAATAAATGTACATATTGTTTAATGCTTCACAGATGATTAGAATTAGAAAAAATCGTCTGTGTAGTGCTCATAACCGGTCCAAATATCCTTCATCATTTCTAACTAGTTTTGACTGAGGCAACAACTTAGCCTACTTAGCAGTATTTTCAGCTGATGGTCCCAGTCCCTGGTACCGCTTTCGAAGGAATAGATTAAAAGAAGGCCTTTCCCTCTCTTCCAAAACATCTCAACTTTGAAAAGAATTATATTAATCCAATTTTAAAATTTATAAACAGACAACAGCGTTTATAGAAGACAACCGCTCCACCATCAGAGGGTAAATTTTTGCAGTTCATCAAGTGCGTATCTTCACGTTTTGAATTTTTGTACAGTAAATGAGTGCATGTGTAGCAGTTACATGCCTGTATAGTAGTCAATACAAACTAACTTTGCCCTTGCTTTATTGTTGGAGGATGATCGCTGACATCTACTCTCAGAGGCTGTCGCGAATCAGTAGCAACGTTGTCACTGTAGTACAGGTCGTGGTAAGTTTGCACCAAATTGTTTTTACATTTATTGCCCTTTCGCACATTGTGTGCGAGTCTGAGCGGTGCATGATAATGGGCCTCATATTTTACACAGAAAGGGCGAGCTGCATCACTTCAACGTAGATCATTTGCTTGTATTTTAGGATGAGTCAGTAAACTAAAAATAAAGAAAACTCATGTGCGTGTACCAATTGTGATTTTCCTGTCCAATTTTTTTCAGCTCCAAACTCTCTTCCTATCAGACGGTTTGCGGCGATGCAGCAATCAACGGAGACACCAGTTTTTAAAGCCCGGCCGTGAACTCGTCACCTTCCTAATCATCTGCAACATCACGATGTGGGTGACAACCACTTTCAAGACAGATACGCAGCATGAGAGTGAAAGTGCCGAAGTGATCTTCGGGAAAAGCGTAAGGATCCACTAAACATGTACATGATCTGGACTAACCAGAACTAATATGTCTCGAATTTATTTTTTGCCCAAGGTAAAAAGCTGAAATAGGCTTAGTTCACTCTTCAACATGAAGTGTTCTAAGTTCACAGTAGCGTATAGATTACGCATGGCTTATATATAGAGAATTCAACGATATTTAGTTGGTTTCCGGATTAAGGATGATGTTTTGAAGCGGCATGTAGATTCTCTGGTCTCCTATTTTTATATTGGGCATGCACAACACAGTATATAGCACTACTAGTATTCTCTTATTCTACTTCTTCTGGTTAGTTCATGAGGTACTAATACATGCAGCTCACACAGCGCATATACCGGACTCTATGCAGCTTTTAGACCTAAAAGTAAATTTGTCATTTTTTGTGCATACTACATGTAAATATTATTTTTTAACGTTTCAGTGTTGGATCCTGGTCAAACATGCAACTCTTCCTTTAATGCTGTTTTATCGCTTTCATTCGTCAGTTTGCCTTTCGGATATCTGGAAATCTGCCTATGAAACTGGCGAATGAATAACGCAATTGTTGTACCAATAGAACAGCTCTAGTTAAGTCGAGAGTCAACATGCCGTTAACTCTCACCAAGATCCACACCTGTGAAATCTGGTACTTTAAATGCGCTGACAGGCAGGAGTCCTTGGCGAAACAGGTGCCCCCATTGGCCGCACAGTTGTGCCCAGCCGATGCTCAGTCGGTCCGGTTTACCAGTGCTTCCATTATTTGTGGATATCCTCTTTGTTGGAGCAAACGTTACTTCATTCAAAGGAAACTTTAATCGCTTAGGCTCGTGAACAGATTTTCATATAGGTCGCTACGATTGTCTAGCATGATGTCATGTTACCATGTGGGCTGCGAAGTGGTACTACATCAGTATGTGCATCGAAGCGGTGCACACTATCGGCCCGCATTTGTTCCCAGTATTGATATTTGTAAGAAATCAAAAAATATCTTTTTTTTTCAAATATAACTTATACTAGATATTTATGCTGCCCGGTGATAATTATATAGAGCGTATACTTTTACCGTCAGTGCAAAATCTTCGAAATGTGTACAGGAGCGACAAATAACAATAAGTAAGAATGCCATAGGTAAGAGGAACATATGTGTTTGTCTAATAAGCATTCCGGCTTAATTTGATCAAAGAGACCGAATCGAACATGCTTTGATTTTCTTGCTCGATTTTCTTTCTGTGTGCGCGTATATTAATGAAGCTATCGACGCCTCTAAGTGATAACGGGCAAACTTTCGTTGCTGCACGTGAGGCTCGCGGAAAAATAAGACGGATGATATTGAAGAAGATGGAAACGCGATATATAAGCCTACATATCTACATACTTCTAGATATGATATCTTGGCACGAAAACTTACGTAGCTGTGATGAACATTTTGATTAAGAATATTATCTAGCTCTTTGTGCCGTTCAGCTACAGTCTACACTAAAACGGTCAAATAATCAGGTGACCCGAAGAAATGAATTCTATATTTGTACAGTTATGCTTACTATAATAGACAATGAATATATCCGCAGACTGCTTTATTATTTCACGCTGGAAGATGGCTTTGGCTGCAATGTAACCTTCGTACCCAAAATGGTGGTGCATGTGATTGCTACCACTGTTGCGACCGCTGTTAGCGCCCATTTCGTCAAAGAACTTGAGTGCACGGAGGAATTTATCGCTATTTAATGAATATCTACACAAGCGATTTTTGTGGTAGCTAAATCCAAATTTTTTGGCATATTAACAATCTGTCTTAGTTTCAAAGTGTTCTCCTAGTTTAGGCCAAATAAATATTGCTAATGGGAGCTTAAGGCTTATAAACTACAGAAATGCGTATTTGGCTTTTGATGAATTGGACAAACCATGGTTAACACGTACTGGAAGTAATTCTATCGATCGGATCCACTGCAATTAGGCTTCGTCTGCATATACAGAATACTAACGTGTCCTTCCTGTACCGCGTGCGGGTTTCGTGGTGAATACATTTATCCTTTAAGTGACTTAATTATGCAGCATACGGTTAATAAACATGATTTTTAGGAAAAATTTGCATTACATTTTTCGTTACTCTATGCTTTATTCAATAGTAGTTTTTAAATTATTAGAATAATTTTGATAGTTTTATGAAACAGAAATAAATCTTTGAGTGTAGAAGTCATTTTTGTACGGAAAGTTTTTAACTGGATAGAAGTTGTT
>MNPL01012083.1:5224-18933 GCA_002081605.1 Tropilaelaps mercedesae
TTCGACACGCTTTAATTAACCTGGTAAGGCACAGGATGTCACATCCGTGATAAGGCATTTACTTTATTGCCACTAAACAGGGCATGTGATCAACCATTAAATAATGGCAAGATGTGATCGTTCTGCTGAGATCATGTAAATGTTGGCCGTATTCGTACCTACGAATAGAGAGGATTGTATAGATATTGTTCTAGTGTGTGTGTGGGTGTGCATTAATGCAGTAACGTTACCGTGAAGACGTAGCAGAGTTTCGCTACCAAATGAGAACGCCACAACTCATTAGCAAGCTTCGATAACGCAGTGAATTGCCAAGCATAAAAATTGAGTGACGGCTGAGACTTCTTGCACTTTTCAGATTTGAGCGCTTGCGTGCGTGGTTATATTATACCTATGAGCGAAATCAGGGTAAAATCCGTGAAAAACGGGATTTATACAGCGTTATTGAAGACTCTACTTCAAACTCGTGGAACCGGAGAGTCTCGCACCGATATCTACGCATTAGAATTCGTATTCACAGCGAATCTGTTTAAAAGACTCAGCCCAAACAAAAGCACCAACAACTCGGGAGTGTCACAGCGTACTGAAAAAAAAAGATTCGACAGTATTAGAGGAAGCGTACTTATAATGTATAGTAAAAAGCATAGTAAACGTTCCGTAACGATGTTACTTATAACACTGCATAAATTTACACGCTCTCCGACGAAAAACACGGCTCTCCGACACCCTCATATATGAACTGTATCAGACTTCGGCTGCGGCGAAGAAATATATCCCTCCCGACAAATGCTTAATTCGATTCAATTAACGGAATCCACAACCACCGATGGTTCGGAAGTGTCGACTATCGATACCTGAATAGACGCGAAAAACGTTTCATATAACTGCATCCACATAAGCCATGTTGACAAGCTAGAGGTATTTATTGCGAACCACTTGTAGCTGCGATAACTTATGTTGTGCCCACCGTCGGCCAGCGGCGCCTACGAGAAATTGGTCAGTTTGCATATGCCTGCGAAATATGGCAGCGAGGTTAGGACAGAACAGATTCCGAAGAGCCTATATAATAATAAACATAGTGATACGCGCTTTACTAATAAAGTTAACCGTTTTGTGCCTGTTCGCTTGTGTTTTGCCCTTTCCTTCACCTTAACTGACTATAGTGCGCTGGGGAGCTTCTACAACGTCTTGAGGGACATCAGCGTTACGTCCCATGCTGTGCCTTCGCTGCCGGCGGCCGTTTACTGGCCACTGGCTCCAACGATCGGGCGACGATAATGTGGGCCCTCGAAGACAGCGATGGATCAGGATTAGCTGCTTTCGCGCAATCGTCACTCAGGCCAAATAAGGTAAAATCGAAAAGCTGAATGGAAATCAAGCTAGAGTGGTAAGGTAGAGTGGTAAGAGAGAGAGTATGAGATTTATTTTATCCTTAGTCGCATCATGTTCTACAAAAAGAACTGTTTTGCACAATTTGCTTTGTCTCACAGATGCAAAGAGCTTTTATAATCGACATTGCTCCTTCCTAAGCGTTAGCTTCTTTTGAATAATTATGACTGTAGGATCCATGCATACCATCTGGTGTAAATTTCCTTATAGTTGTACATGCAATCTACATTCAGAGTACGCTTTGTGTTTAATACTACAAATTTCAATAATTGTTTACTGCAATGTGTTGTCTATGTCCCCTGCATTGATTGAATTCTGTATCTGACCCCACGCTATTGGCCGGTCTATATCAGTTTCCTGCATGGGATTTATTTCCCTCTGGTCGGATTGAATTATGACTCTTACTCTGTAATAACTTTCACCTTATTATACTATGTTTGTCTTTGTTTTCTCATATTATTACTCACAAAACAGACATAATGTCTGTTCTCACTGTTTTTTTTGTCCATGAGTATCATCTCTCCCTCTCGTTCTTGTTGTACCTGTCATTGGCACTTCAGCTATTGTTGTTCTTCTTGGTCGTGTTGTTGTTGTTGTTGGCGTTTAATCTATGCTTATTTGCGGTCCAAGGGAACAGTAGCCCTGTGCGACTTGCCCAGCGCTCATCGACTGGCCGTTGTCTTAGGCTGGGGAGCGGACGAGGTAGGTCAGTGGCTTGATCAACTCGGCTTGTCTGGCCTAAAGTCAGCATTTAAAAATCAAGCGATCGATGGCCAGGAGCTATTACACCTCACAGACGGCAGCCTAGCCAACGCCCTCGGAGTTGGTAAGTTCGTCAATCGATACGCACGGCTGTTGAAGACGTACACATACACAGCTAAATGCCATTCCAGTTGGAGGGCAAATTGAATGCAGATTTGGTTAGCGACCAGAAGACCCGCGGGTAATCGTCTTTTGCCTTGCTTTCTTGCCAGACATCCAAAACGCTCCTGCTAGCTCAAGCGAGTCAGTAAAGCTTGCTGAGCTGTCCGGAAACATTCATATGGGATTTGTTTGCTTGCTCAAATTTCCGACACGAGCTGGATGCACCGTACAAGTAAGCCGAAAGTATTAACGTAATATTGATCCAGTTTTTGCTAGGCGCTCAGCCATAAGAATAACGAGACGGTAGAAATGACCTTGAACCTTCACATTATCTGATAATTAAAAAAACGGGTTTTTATGGTATACGAGAACCGCGACACAAGTACCACGCACTTGCGTAGTCGGCCAAAGAACTTGCACCAAAGCTACTGATTAATTTAATGAAAATTACTGATGATTATTATCACACAAAACGCATGTTAACCGCTAAGACATATTCCATATTGTTAAAACGTAATTCATCTCAAAGTGACGTGGAATATTGTCAGCTTTCCAAAAGAGGACTCACACGCTGTACATTTTTGGGGATTAGTATAGATAGCGGATCCGGTTTCGCCATAAGGTTAGCATAGCGACCCACCATGCCCGCAATGCATGGGTTAGATATATCACCTATTCTTACGAAGTAAGGCAAAAAGCGCTACCGTGGACGTCAAATGTTGACTGATGGTCAGCCCTAAGAATCTCTAATGTAACGACAGTTATAAACAGACCCGTAGCAAGAAAAACCCACACCCACATCTTTCAGATACAACCTTGATCAAATCTAACTAGCGACCTCCCTAACAGAATTTTTTTAGCACCCTACTACTTTCGTCCAATGTTTGAAGACGGAATACCACTTAAACGCAAGTGTCTGTATCTACACCCTGACCAGAACGTTTGGCAAATAGAAGCCAATGGAACTTAGCTTATGGGGGCAACCATAATTGCTTCCCTTATTTCGTACATTTAAAATAAAAATACGATGAGATGGTGTCAGTGACGGATGAGTATCTGACAAAAAGGCCTGATTGGTCAATTGGTTACTGATCAAAGCAATCCCAGATATGAGAAACGCACAGCCGTTGGGCACAAATCACCATAGAAATTATGGTACTTGAAACTACCGAAATTTGAACCGATACTTGAACTTTGCTTGACAGAAACCCTTGGTCACCGACAAAAAATTCTGCGAGAAGTGGCCTGCCTGAAAAACCCGTCATGGAAATCATTTACTGTTAATGCTGATGAGGACAACGCTCTGGTAAAGGTTGGTATTCTTGCGTTTATCAATTCCTTCTGAAGAGCGCCGGAAATATGAGAGGGGTAGTTTCACTGGTTGCTGAGGCAAATTCTGATCTACGGCACCTTATCGCTAACCATATAAGCAAATATTTTCTCACCGCCCATTAATCATGATTCCAGTGAGAGCCACCGCGTTAAGCTTCCCTGCATTGTTACACATTCTTCCCCGCTCGCCGTAACGGCATTGAATGAATCTCAATGCACTGAACCTGAATCTCAGTCGGTATAACGTCCTACCCTTGTGGAGCAGGGAGTCGGAACATGCGCGCAGGCGAACATCAAGCATCGCTACTAATATTGACGAACATCGCAGTACTGTTAATAGTAGTACCGACCTAGTCCTTGCCGCCGACTTTGTCGTCAGCTGAGCCGCATACGTCAGACTGACTGCCGATAATTCTGTTTTGTACCGCCTCGTGTACCGACTCAACCTTGCGCCCAGTCTGTGCTTTTTTGTGCCGTGCTCAACATTGCCAGAGAGACCCTACTGACTGTTCTCATCGATGGATCTGAGTGGCCAAATCCACCGACTCAAAGCCCATTATTCTTTAAAACCAAACGTTTCTAATTTTTTATAGAATCTTTGGGGCCTGCCTTTATTATCGACTATGACCTGTCAGCGGCTGAACCAGTTACTATTTTTTCTCTTCCACGAGCATCGACCAGGGATGGTTAATAACGCCTTGAATATAACGCATTGAATGTCCAGCATCGCCTGCAGGAGCTGCGCATGCACCTGGTACTTGCTCTCCATCGTCGGCACATGCAGCTCTTCGCTTCGGTTTTTCTGTCGATGAACGATCCGATCAATCGGCGAAACGATGCAGGCCGTTCCCGTCCCGAACACTTCCAGAAGTCGGCCCTTGGCAGAAGCCTCGCGCAGCTCGAACATCGTGATCCTTCGCTCGCTTACCCTGCACTTTTTCCACTCGCGCGCGAGTTCGGCTATCGAACGCCGCGTAATGCCCGGCAGAATCAAACTGTTCAGCGGCGGGGTGACGAGCTCAGGCTCACCATTCTTGTCCTGCAAAAGGACAAACACGCTCATCGCGCCCGCTTCTGTGATCTGTTGGTCTTCGCCGAACAGCCAGAGGACCTGTTGCGTGCCCAGGCCTTGAGCGTCCCTGTGGATGCGCAGGGTGGGAGCATAATTGCATCCGAGTTTCTTATCCCCAGTTCCACCAGGCCAGGCGCGAACGTACTGCGGGTCAGCCAACAGGCTAAGTGGTTTGGCGCTCGTGTAGTACGGCTGCATAGGTCCTGCGAACGTGTAGAACAACGCACTCGACGGCTATGTAACGCCTAGCGCCAGTCCTACACCCAGGTACGTCGGCCTTATGTACAGTGCGGTCATCGGAATGTCCGGCACCCATTCGCGGTCAATACTGATGAGCCTTTTAAGACAGCGGAGGTACTCTTGGCCATCGAACGTGGGAAGGCCGAGCCGTTCCGCAGAGTCCAGCAGTCGCTCGATATTAAGCTCCGGCCGAAAAAGCAGGATCCTGCTATCCGAGGCACGGTAGGCCTTCATGCCCTCGAACGTCGCCCTGTGCGTATTGGAGAGCGTTTGCGGCGGGATGCAGCTCAATAGCGTGCATCGGGCAGATTCTCGGCTGACACCACCCTGTGCTGTCCGTCCAACTACACTCGAGCATGTGATCGGAGAAAGTCTTGCCAAAATCGATGTTCGCCGCGTCGGGCTTTGGCGCCTGGAACTTCTCCGGCTGCAGCTGAACCTCAAGTTCATCGTAGCGGAACGAGGAGTGGCCTTTCGCAGGACCGCCGCCAGCGGCAGAAGTAGCGAGGCCCCTAGTGAAGCTCCGGAAAAGCGGTCTTGGAAAATAGCGTGAGAAGAGAGTCGTTCTAGAGAAGCATTGCCAGCCGAGGAAATGGCAAAGGCCATGCACGAGATTGCTCCGGGGGCTAGAACTGGCTGAGGAGCCGTCAGAGGTCGGCACAGCTCGAAGGGACGCGGCCTCGCGTAACTTCGGTGGGTTTAGGCAGTCCCGAATGGTCAAGGCAGGTATTGGAGATTCAGGGAATAGCCCATTTTTAATGGGGCTAACTGAACTAAGAAGGCGTGATAGCCGGGCGAAGCATTTATTGGCTAGGGCGTGACTGAAGGCAGTCATGGAAGAGAGTAAGGTTTAATTTTATAAAGATGCGGTTTTGAGGAAACCAATCTGAGCGACTGGTGACCGCTCCAGCTCTTCAACGACAGCAACTTCGTTTTGAGAAAAATTTAGCTTTTTTTTTCTAAACCTATTTTACCATTAAAACGTGTCGATAACGTAAACAACGATGACTGGTGCAGATTCGTAAGCCACAATGGCTTAACAGGGTCACTCGCCAGTGTATTGCCAGTACAGCATTGGGACAACGACAGAGCTGTATTTAAAATCATTTTTTCACGGACAGGAAATATGAACAGGCTTTGCTATATGCCGTTGTTGTCTTGATGAAAACGCAGCCTTTCATAGCTCGGTGCCTTCTCATAGTTTATTCAACACAATGTCCAAATTCGTTGATAATGGATTTACGAGCTTTGTAATTTATAAGCCCCGGAAAGGCTATCAAGCATTTACTGAGACAATTGATGCTAAGGCGATTCAGTAATGGGTAACACTAAATTATACAATTGAGAATTTTTATATGCCTGTTTCAGGAGTGCACCTGCCCCATCACCCATGAGCTCATGCAGGATCCTGTCATCGCTGCAGGTGCGCCCTTGTTTGTTAACGTAGAACGTATAGGCGTATGTCTCTCTAGACAATATGTAGTCTAACGGAGTACTTTGAAGTGCATCCCTGGCACAACTCTAGCGGCATTCGTATGAGCGGAACGCAGTACTAAAAGCACGAGTCAGGTTCATGTGTAAACGGAAAGGACGAGAACTAGCCACACTAATTGAACCTCAGTAGTGTGCTACTGTAACCTTGTCTCTCATTCATCCAAATATTTCTGCAAAGTGTTCCTTACTTCGCGTTTGTCGTTTATTCCAGATGGGTATTCTTACGAGCGTGGAGCAATTGCTCAGTGGCTGGAGAGCGGCAAAGTGGCATCTCCGATGACAAACGAGCCACTCGAGCACTCGATGCTTATTCCCAACAAAACGCTCGATCTACTACTGAGGAAGCTAACCAACTAAGCCAACGTAAAATAACGTAGATCAATCGTAGCGTTCAACCCCGCGTCAACCAGCCACGAAGCAACGTGGACGTTCATTGGCAGCCGACGCTAAACAGGCGGCGACAGGGTCCGCCAGACGACGCTATGGCACCTGGCGGAGGGTTCAAATATGAGAATTGGTGTCGGCGTTTGGCTTGTCTGTTATGCACAACTATCGGACAAGAAGTGCGTTTGATTAAAGTTTAATAAGCGCGTTAAATGCCGTTAAAAGGTGCGCGTGTAAACGGGACGGATGAAGCACCGGACGCACTGGTGATCTGTACGATTTAGGTGGCCCAAACGTCACTCTTACACGTTACGGCGTGACGAGAAAGTGAATAGGTCTAGCAAATTATTAGAATAGCTAGCACCGTCGGATTCTAAAATGGTAGAACTCCTCATCAACGAATATTACGGTTTGAGGTAAGCCGTGGGTGGCAGCTGGTTTAATCTCCGATTTCAAATGCTATTTTAACCGTTTTATTTCCTCAAAGGAAACGCGCAGTCGGAAAATCGTCACTAAACTACGCTCATCGAAATGTCACGTAGCGATTTTCTGAATCTATGCCCATTTCGAGATGCTCAGCCTCTGAGCCGTAGATCTGTAAACATCGCTGAAAACATAAGAAAATTCCTAAATATGACATTATCCGTCATGTTCGATTTACCTGACTAACCTACGGGTGAATTACGTGCCCTCGATTGTTATGTAAATCTGTACACAAAGCCGAACACAACTGGCGTTTTGGGCACCCTAAATATATCGATCTCCTCAACTGGAAGATCGTAGCATCTGAAATTAACCCTGATGGAATTATGTGATAACACCTAAAGTTCAATACAAAAAGTCAGTGCGAAGAGCTCCTGTCCATCGAAAAAAAAAGCTATTAGCGTACCCCATAGTGGTAGAAAAGCAGATAGCGTTTCAAATCACATAGTTCACAGCGCAAAAGGCAGTGATAACTGTGTCGTAATTGTGAGGAATTTCGCAAATAAAGCATACAAACTAATCCCTCAAGGTTAATGTAATGCCAATGCGTTCTCTATCCGTTAGTATAGGCTTTTTTGTAACGGTGCAAATAGAAAATTGGTAGAATGGTAACGTGTAACAGGTGATATCGCAACTTTTTTTGATGCATAGAGTAATACACGGGTGCTACCTGGATACGATCTTTCTCAATTTAAATACTCTGAGAGGCTCTGGACTTGGAAATGCTTTTACGCTACTTCGAGCACAAGCTACTTTAACACCCTTCCCATTTCCACGATATTTTTGTGAAATTTGGGCTTTTCAAGCCAGAAGGAAATATATATGTATATATATATTTCCTTATACTAGTCGGTAGACCATTGTTTTTGGAGCCAGACGCTTTTTAAGACTAACGAATACTGATGAGAAAAAAGCAAACTACTTGGTACCTCTATTTTAATAGTAAATCAGTATTTCTAGTAGGAACCTCTAATCGTTCTATCTGGTTAGATTGGAGAGACGCACTTGCAATTTCAATTATTAACGCTTTTCTTGTGACCATAATGCATTGGCGTCGCATATTCAGAAACAGAGTAAAAAAATAGCCGAATGTCATGCTTTTCTGTATTTCCGAAACCAAATAATTATTAATAATAAAATTTCGTACCACTTCAGCATTTTTTCATAATAATTGCAGCATAGCAGTTTAGTATCTGCCGAATATGGATGGGTAGCACCCCTCGGTTCTCCAAGGATCTCACTGAAGGATCTCCCGTCCAAGAGCTGACCAGACTCAATGGTGAATAATTTTTCAGTGCCGCATGCACTGCCAGAATGATTAGCTAACCGATGTTGTAAAATGTTGTAGACACATTTACAGTAAATGATGTTCATCGCAATAAGACACTAGCTCCGGTGGGTGATGCACGCTGTGCTGCGGCGTTTACCAAAAATAAGCGTGTGTTACCCAATGCTTCGTTTGTTCGGTTCCTTTTTTGTCACCCCAGCGTGTTCCTTCACCTGACATCTCTGTTTGTGGTTATTGTAAGCAGAGTTAACGGAGCTGCACGCTATTGCAAATGTCGATTTCGGGATGAATTTATGCGGAAAAAAGAGATGCGGCCAAGGCCGGAAGCACCCAAAATCGAACCGTATTATACAGCACGACGTGCACAGACACAAGATCATGTCAACATCTTTACGGAATGAATAATTCCGCCGCTTCGTAGCGATTACTCGTATGCGGCACATCTTCTGTGCGTTTACATAGTAAACTACAGAAGGAGACAGCCAAAGAGTAAAGAGATGATCAGACCTTATTCCTACGATTACAATTAGCGTAAACGTCCTTGCCTGTCTATCGCTGCCGCTGTCATCGGTGCTTACCGGGCATCCTGCTTTTCCCTCTGTAAATGGTAACTGGCGGATGTACAGGTGGTACAGGCGGCGCAGGCGTGTATGCAAATTTCTCCAATGCGAGTTCGGCGAGAGAACCGAGTGAGTACTTCATCAGCTAAAAGAGCTTTTAAACGCGCGAATGTCGCTGGTTGAAACAGACGTCTTACCTGGGTTAGATCTATTCCGGTGTACTCGTGTACCACTCTGCCGACTGTAAAACGAGGATCTGTGGAGAAGACAAGTGCAACGTAGTTGCTTCGTATTTCGTTGCATTCTACCGCACTGGTAAGTGTGTAGCACCGTATTCAGTACATATTTTGGTACAAACATTGGTACTAGGGCGGATTTGAATTCAAATTTCGGTAGAGCGTGATGTACTCATGAAGAGTTGATAGTTTTGCCTGTTTGGAGACTCCTGTTAATGCGCGTATATTGAGGCTGCCATCGAAATACGCTCATATGTACGGAGCGAGAGCCACTGGCAAAATTCAGCAGTGACAATTTAATCCATAGTACTTGATGTAAGATCGCATCCTCGACGAGTATGGCTTTACTAATTGTGCACCTGTTCCTTCGTCTCTCAGTATCGATTGTACGCAGGTAGGTATCGTAGAATGCGGTAGTTATGCGTGATGGTGCGAACTACGTATATCCTTGCTAAAGACACCAAGTTTAGTACGAGAGTAAGCTCATGGAAGAAATGCATCTAGTAAATTTAATGAAAAGGCTACGTTTCGGATGTGGCCAATGGGCAACGCTGTATTTCGACGATTTTTCGAAATTGATGTATTAGATTATTATCATAGGCCCTAAACAATAAACTATATGCAGTTACATGAAATTTCTCCGTATAAACTTCCCATAAAGTTAACCAAGTTAACTTTCTAATCTAACTGCTCAAATCTAACTGTGTGCACATGGATATTTTTAAAATTGCTAGGCTGCATTTCATCCTCATGTTTCACCTCATCGTATTTGAGAGCCTCAGTTGATATATTCAACTGTTTCAGACACGTGTGACAATGAAGTAGATGGTTGGAAAAGTAGACATCAGACAGAACCGTAGCAAGACCCGACAACTTGCGTTTAGGTCTTATTGATGTTCCGGTCCAGTACATCTTGAAGTTTTTCCTCGAGTGGCGGACACTCTCCCGTTTTGCAATTAGCCACTACCTTCTGTGCCCACTCAAAATACTCTTTTACGCGCAGCTGAGTCCATTCCTAAAAAATGGCTGAATATTAGACGTACTGGCGAGCGACTGCTATGCTCATGTACACTAATAGTTCCACATAGCGGCATCCCAATCAACGTTGCTGCAGTTTAGCAGGTGTGTGCGCCTTTGACATTCAAACGCTGAGTGCAGAGTGAGAGTTTCGTCATCCGAGTGGCGTTTCCTTATGAAAAACTTACTGCAAGAATGAACTTGAAAGAACCCTCGCCAACTTGAAGATATTAAACATCAGCTTACATAATTGAAATGGGAATCGAAATGGGGAATGGTTTTTACATATCGCGACACTACCTGCGGGGTGGACCGTTCAAGGTCTTGAAGATTATACAGTTTGTCTGCCAGCTTGACGAGTTTTGCCTTTGGACTCGCAGATCTGGCATGCTCAATCTGGAGTCGTTTACGCTCCGCCTTTGGTAAAGTTTTATCGTCAGTGACCTAGAATAATTGTGCAATACAGAATTTGAACTCAGATACGTGTATATACAATAACCTTTTGGGGCTAATACTGCCTTTTGCTGCATGCTTGCATTGACACGCTATGAGTATAAAATGTTTGGTTATACACTACTGCTAGCATTCACTTGTTCGCAATATGTCTTACGGTAACAATCGCTCCTATTGGATTAATACCCAGACTTTCACAGCTCGGAGACATTGCCCCTATAGACCGCTAACCTCGTAGAATTCGTTTAGGCAAAACCAATATCAAGTCGAATAGTAGGGCCAAATATATATGCAGATCTATAAAGTAAACGGTCGAAGATAGACTATTCATGTCCCTAGTTAAATCATTATCTTGACAAAACAAATGCCAAGCGTTTGCCCTTGGCGAATAGACAACAACGTACGCGAAAAAAAAGGCCTTCATAGTCAGGGCCTAGAATTGACTACCTCTCTGACGATACTCTCGATTTCGGGCCCAAAATGGTCTTTAATCTCTTCAAACGTCGTATCGGTGTCTTCAACGGTATCATGCAATACGGCGGCGCATAATACTACTGTGTCGGTTATTCCGCATTCGACCAAATGATTGGCGACTCCTGGCAAAAGCGGTAATATTCATTCAATAACAGGCTTGGGTGAAGTTCATTTGCGGTAAATAAAGGTGTATTTGTGAATTATAGAATTGTTCTAAAGTTTTATGTATTTATTTTGGAATATGAAATGTCAGTGCAATTTAGTTGCACTTGGTTGGATTTTTGTTAGTAATGGCAGAAAATGAATCTCCTTTTGAGAAAGACTCAATTGCAGTAAAATACATTTTAAAGATAAGCCTTGGCTCGCAATCAAGACAAAACAACTCACAAACAGGCTCCATAGGATGAGACCGTTTAAATCCACCCCTACCTTTCACCATGGTAAACGCAACTAGGAACTTACAAAAACCTTAACAAAAGAATAAAAGCTTAGAGCGCACGTCATAGACGTACCAATGGGATGATTGATATAAGGTGTTGCTTCTACATCCTTACGTCGCTGATCGCGATGTTTTACAGCTGCAAAATGACACGCTTGAACGAAAAGACTTAAATTTGCAGACGTCTCAGCCATTTGGACTCAGTTCTGGAAGCAACTGTACATTCACACCGATAATTCGGATGGCAGGAAAATAACAACTTAACCTTGGATATATTCGTTTAGCTGTATGTTGCAGACCATGCAGTACTACAGATCGGGATGTCCTAGTTATATACTACAGTTGCGAAGTGGTGTTACACATGTAAGAGCTTGAGGTTTCAAAACTTAAGGATTTTATCTTTTCATGCGTGATAAAATTTGCATAAGTTGAATTTCAAGTTCGGCCTTTCAAGATATCTTGTTTCTACTGGTACTGTATTGAAACACATCGAATAAATCAATTGAATAATAGTAAAACACCAGTATATATATATATACCAAAGTCGACAATTTCTTTTGGACAAATCAAAATCAGTTCGTCGACGTTTGCGCCCTCGGACAAAGAAATATGGCCACTACACAAACAAACGCTTGGCTTTGGTAAAGGATATTAACAGATACAACGTATTGTCTAAATCATTTACGTGTACTGAAATCTACAATTTATCTCACATAACAGCAATATGTTCTACCTATGGCAATGTTTACGTATTTCTGTCTAAATGTCCCCCCCTAATAACACTAGGAAAAGATTTTTGTACAACTCTAACAACCGAGCGTAATGTTCCAAAGGTAGGCTCCTTCGGGGGGTCGTATCATCTGCGCTTAGATCTGTTGCTTCTACGCTAACGAATCTGCTACCGTACGTCACATTATGCTTTTTTGCTAAATGTATACCTCACGAATAAAGTGATAAACGCCTCTTCCCAGTTCTGAAACAACTGAATACGGTCTAACCTGTATTGATGCTACCTTGAAGGCACCACATTTATACGACGGTCACTTCTATTTCACTGTTATACTTGCAGTCTCGTGAGACCACGGCTATTCGAATATTTTGACTGGCCTCCCTCACTCTTGCCACCTCTCGGCGGCCCCCTCTCGGGTAAGCACTCGCCCATCAGAACACCCTCGGTCGGAGCGGCGGGGCTGACAACACAAACACAATCTCAGCAACACAAACACAAAAACAAAACACGGACATGCCTCACAATGTGCGCGATCCACGTCGATTGGAAGTAGATTGATGTCTTGTTTGGCGATATCCAATAGAGCACACGCCGTAATAATCAGCTGGATGCACATGCGCAAAGAGTTAAGGCTTCATGGGCAAATATCGAGCTTTGGTCCATGCCTAGTTAAATGTAGGAGCGCAACGAATCCCTCTCGAGAGCCACTTTTACGATTGATTGGATCGGAGTCGTAGTTAACATCGATGGGAGTCATTCCTCTCTCGTGTGCAGTGGAGTACCTCTTTTACAGTTAACGAGCGGAAGAACCGCTATATTTGAGCGGGCAGGAATTGAACTGGGGTCGGTATATACTTCCGTTTAACTTCATCGTTTTTCGTAGCGATAGGTGGAGACAACAGATACTTGGTCCCAATGAAGACTCCTCTATTTCTCATCCTATTATTAAATTCCTCAGAAGTTTGACAGTATGCAGACTGCCTACGTAATAGGCTACATATTTAACGTCTTAACACTTCGGCATTCAGGTCCTAGCATAGCATTGCGTGAACTGTCGAAGAGACATTTCAGTAGGGAGTTACGACTAGAATGAAGACATTTCTACACCCAAGCGTGACGAAAGTGGTCTTCTATGAACCTCTCCGGTTGCGCAGAAAAGAGTTGCCACAAGTACTCTGGCTCTCGAAGAAGCGCGAACTGAATCCGTCTACTACATGGAAATTGAATATATATATATATATATATATATATATATAT
>MNPL01012086.1:15038-125260 GCA_002081605.1 Tropilaelaps mercedesae
TCTAAATAAACATTCTCACAATCACAGCCGTATCTAGAGCAGTTCAGTTAAAAAATTCCCTTCTGTCCATTACGACTGAAAACTGACTGAAACCCTGAAGTTCTGGCTGAAAACTCATAACTGACTAATGCGACACATTAAGGAATAAACGCTTTTATTTCTATAAAAGATTGTTATATTTATTACGATAGTGGCTTCAGTGAAGTATTAGAAAATCCCGTGTGTACAGGCATGTATGGTGAAAAGCGAACTTCATAATTATGGAGAGCGTACCCTGCCGCTTGGATATCGAAATTCGATATCAACCCTCTCATATTCGCTATCACCTCTACTTTTTTTGGAAAGGCCTATGCCAAGCTCTACGTATATCGTTGGTATTGCTTCCAACCACAATTGGATTTCCCTATAGGCTGTCCGTGGATCCTGGACGATCGGTCGCCTATAGCTATTGGACCACTTGCAGGGCATGGAGGAATATGGTGACGCACGTAACGCGCAGATGTCTGATTTGCCCACTTCTTGCTCGACGGTGCACTATCTGAGACGTAAGGTCGCTATTTTTTTGTCTATCCTGCTATTCCCCGGTCGCTTCGTTGTGGCGGCAGTAATGTCTATGCAAATGACTTGCATTATTCATCGATCTAGGGGAGAGAGATTTTATGGTGGCGGATTGCATGCGTATCTTTCTAGGTCACTTATCTGGTGGCGTCAAAAAGTGTAGTGGCGATTTACTACAACCTGTTGTCCGTTCAGTACTCAAGGGTCTTTTGACCAGACAAAAATGTTTGATTAGCAGCCAAAAAGACGCTTAATTTTTCTCTGCGTACATAAGTTCTTTACATGAGTAAGCTCTACTCCCATCCGATGAAACAGGAGCGAGACGTCCCAAGGGTGAAGAAGTCTCTCGACGCCCCTACGCCGTCGTGGGGCACGCGAATATATCAGTCTAGAATGCATTCATTATTCATCCTATTTCGCTATGCAAATCGAAGTGCTAAGGTATTGATAACATTCCCTCGTGCACATACGCAGCTACTAATATTAACTACATTAAGTGTTCTATTCATCTGAAACGATTGGTTTTAGGAAAAATTCCACTCGTACACAGAAATGAATATTTGTACTCCTGCATTTGCGCCAACAAAGGCTACAAATATGTAACACGCGCAACAACTTTAGAATCAAACGAAGTATCAAAACAAGCACACACGAGAACATGTGTGACAAACGTACGGAGGATACTGTTTAACTTTTTAGAACTACTGCTAGGAGAGTGAATGTTTAATAGTGAGTGAATTTATGGACGCATTGAGGCACAGTAGGGCTTAAATGAAAGCTACAACAGTGGAAAGGGTCTATTAGATTTTTCTTAATTTTTGCCTGTATCACTGAGAGAAACCGCTCTTCAGAGCAAAATTGTCTAGAGGGTCGCACTGCGAGCACTCGGTGCTACAAATATCTGGCTTTTCAATTGACAGTCGCTCTTTATCAATAGATGAATCTGTCCATCTTTGTAGTCTGTCAGAAAGTTCTTGGCCCATAATTTTTGGTTTAACCCTCAAGATTTTCTCGCAACATAATTTTTTTATCCTTTTATCATCCATCTATCGTATCTATCCATTGTATATCAGTGGTATTCTCAGTGGTTACGAAATGTTGTTTTGCATGCTTGTCAAGTGGGTCCCCTTTTCTTATCCTGATAGCAGATGTTTTGCATTGAAACAAGCTTGAATCAAACAACTTACTGAAATGAACGTCACAGCCTCCGTCACAACTGTCACAATCATAATTTCGGAGAAAGTATGTGTGCACCTATTATAAATGTATAACGAATAGTATATATTTATATATATAGATCAGAACACTGGAGTGGATACAACATTACAAGTACGCCATAAGGTCGACATGTACTTAGACAAAATATGAACCATACGTTTTAATGGCTCTTTCCAAGACTTCATAATAATTAGAATAAACAATAACGTAACAGTAAATATCAAGAAATTGTGGTACCTCAGTTGCGATCCGGAGCCAGGATTTCGAAAATGGTATGTGCCTTTAACCCGCCCGCTGTCGCGCAGTTGTGTTCTTTTAGATTTTAGTCTTCTATAGCTTATATGTATAACAATAGACATTACAATTCAGACAACTTAAGCTTAATACATATTCTCATCAGCCTCGAGCGTTGGCTGCCGTTACTTTCTATTTACGTTTACTTACATTTCTTTTACAAATTTACTGTACCAGGCAGCTGAACCGTATATGTCTCTACAAGTTATACCTGATTTTTAAAATGTTTAGAAACATTAAAATACCTATTGTCAAGTACGCGACCCACATAAAACAGAGTAAGTGCAGTTTTAAATAGGAACGTTTGAAGCGCAAAGCGTGAAAGTGCTGCAAAATAAAAGTTCTCACGAACTTATCGAAGCAGCAGAATGAGTTGCTGGATTGTCGAGTGTACGAAACCTTTTTCCTTCAGCGTCTGTCATTGGCAATTCAGAGAGACGCATGCCGCTCTAGCATTTTACAGTGATGGCGTACAACAATTCAGATCAGTCGGATCGGCTGATGTAGCCGTCCTTTCCCCAACGCCGGTCATCGTCACCAAAATAAGTGGAGTGGTCCTTTTAGGCAGGCGTGCCGTTCGTTTTTTCACGTCTTACTAAATTTTAAATTAGTCTCTGGCTAGTCTCTGGTATGCGGATGTGCCAGAAGGGGTGCATAAAGGGTCACGAAAAATAACGAAACAAAAAGGCATCGGCTCACTAAGCCGTATCGTATAGGTCAGATAAGACGGACAATGCAGTAAAGAAAAGTAGATGCACATTGCAACTTGTAACAATTCCGGAAATTGCGTACTTGATTTTGAGTTAAACTTTTAAGCTGCCTGTATACGTTAATATAACCGACCCTGTTGGTCGCTTACGTGTAAGAGAAATATCGATACGAATGTATACTGAACTAGGCTTCAAATCAAATGTATTACTGTTTTATATTAACGGTGTTAATTTTCTGTCAATAATTATGTCAGCTTTTCAATGTTTGACCGAAGTAAATAGCATTGTGAAAACCATTTTCCCCAACTACTCACATCCAAAGGTAGTAACGCTTATGTGACAATTTTGAATAATTACGATGTCATGCATGGTTTGCCAAGTCGGCACTTGAGCAAATTCAATAGCAGAACAGGCGCAATATTTGTATTACTCTAGGGTGTCCCAAAAACATTGTCTAGATTAGAAAAAGTTGTAGAATACATGTGGTCAATATAGTCAATTTCATTCATATTAAAAAATAAAGGTAACCAAGATTTGTCTCAATCTTATCCATCCATCACAACTTTTTTTTCTCCAGCATCCTCATTGACTAATCAATCACATCAAAGGAGGTCCATGAAAAGGTTCTATACTCCGCTTTAAAGGGAAGCATGAGTTAGACACATTTCGTTCAGAAACCCGGTGATGTTTTGAATATCATGTGACCCAAAACTTCTTATAGTTCATTGCAGTGTTTTTCCTCTGAAACGATACGTCGACAAAAACAAAAAAATGTGCCTAAGGAATCTTCTTTATGGCGCGATTTGGGCTGTATACGGACGACACAAGATGGAAAGTACCTGAAAAGAATAATCTAAGGCAATTCCTTGTTGCTGATTGTTATTTTTCTCTTGGAGCGTTCAGCCATTCAATTGGTCACAGTTGAGAGAGTCGGCTTGCTTTAACTACAACTCTTAATAGCGAAGAACTCGATGCAGTCGGCAACAGTAACAAGATACGCAGCTGTATCTGCAAGACTGCGTACCCGCCGCCTCGCACTAGGTTCAATCTGGTTCCCAATTAGGTTCAATCTGTCTGACCTCGTCACCAGCCTATCTAACCAGCGTCGGGAAGTGCCGCGTATCGATCTCCACTTTATATGCTGTTATTTTCCGGACTGAGGAAGCAAAAACACTGCTACGAGGAGGACTGCGTGGTTTAGAACATGGATAAAAGTTCATGGTGAAAGATGGGTTTCCGTTTCAATAAATGAAATAATTTATGTATAACCCGGAGATTATACATTAAAGGTCCACGATTAACAGTTTAATCTGCCTCTATTAAAATGGTGTATGCATTATTAAATTGTCAGACAAGGTGAAAGTATTTCTTATGGTAGATTCTGCTATGGGCGCCGGTCGCGCAGTCTCAAGGCTTTGAATTTCTTTCCAACTTGGAAAACAATTTTTTTAACATAGGGACTTGTAATGAATATCCTTTAAATTGATCTTAAAGATAATGTTGTTAACAAAGAGCGTCATACCTGTTAACAGAAAGTCCATTTAATAGAAAGCTTCAGGCCTGAGAAATTTCAGCCTCTTTTTCAGTCGTTTGCATTTAGCTGTTGGTTTATCTGACAAGTTGTTTGAATGCTTTGTGGATAAAGAAATGAAACTGAGCATAGGAAAATAGTCATTGGTGGAAAGCCTTAGTGCTTTTGTTTCTGAAAGAGAACCTAGTTTACACTGTTGATGTGCGTACGTATCGGGACTGAAAATTCGCTAAAAACCCTTTGTTCAATATAGGAGAACAGAAATTAATTAAATTTTACTAGATTCGGTATAAAATGTGTTACAAAATTACGTGCCTCAGAATGGAGCACTGCATACACCGATATAGCAGAAAACTCTTCGTTACAAGTTACTCCGAAATATGTTTGGAACTCGTTTAAAAAGAGGAAAAATGACAAGGGGAATTTTGTGTTTGATGGTTCGATCCACACCGACGTATCTTAGAAAGAACTTAAAAAATTAAAAGAATGCAAAAAAAAAAAAAGAAAAGAATGGTTTGTCTGTCATCTCCAAAAATCTTAAAGCACCTGTCTGAATCCATCATACTGTGCACTGGACTCGTGAAGTGCTTCCGGCCAAAAACAAGGATTTAGGGCTGATCATCAATTAGAATTTAACATTCACGATACGGCTTCTCGCATCATTTCGTAAGATAGACCCGTAAATATGTGTAAAAGTGATGGGACACGTTTACGAAGTAGTGCACCAAGTACACGAACTAGTGCCGAAAGCAAAATACTAGTTACAGCGTTCAACCTGTTTACATGATATTTAATTTTGATACATGTTTTCAAGTGTCGCAAGTCATTCCTAGAAGAAGTAACTTCGCTTCATTCGATTTACTTAATCTTAGTTTATACACTTTTTTTACTGGATCACTTCCTTCGGCTTTCTTTGATTCGAACTAGAGCCTAAAAATAAATTATTTGTGACTCTCCTCGTTTTCAGCTCAAATAAAAAAAAAGTTGGTGATCAACGTATGTTGCTCTGTGCGCTTGTCGCCCGGGCTGTCGATTGTATTTCACCAATTGCTGAGATGCTTCCAGGCAAAGATTGCAAGATGTTTCTGTAGGGTCTCCTGGCTTAGACGATGTATTATTTAATATCGGGCTACAATCTATTATTGACAGATTATGCAGGTCATACCTGTACATCTAACAATAGTTATTACTTTGAATTATAGCTTTATGCGTGCTTTAATAAAATACGGCCAAGCCGTGGCAAGAGATATCTTCGATCGTGACTTTCATTTAACCTTGGATTACACACCAGGAGAAAAAAAACGAGGACACTCCGAGCGCTGCTCTTACGAAGTGAGAAGCTGGGTGTGTCATTCGTTTCGTAGCGTACGTCGAAGCACAAAGGGCTTTTGTGCCAAACTCCCTGTCTCCCTGAAAAAAGATTTTTTCATTCACAGTGTCACTCTCAGCCCATATTTCTAGAAGTGGCATGATCTCCAATACGGCGGACTTTTGGTGAGTTTAACTAAAGTCCGACCCTTAGACGGTGCAAAAAGCTGTGGCAAACGATACAGCTAGTAGAGCAAGCGTGTTTGAATTACCATGCAAACTGGCCAATCCTGGAGGTTACTATATTTTATTTAGAAAAGAGTCAGAAATCGAAAACAGATGGGTCGATATAGTCATAACGGCTGTGCGATGCGATTGGTTAGATTCATATAATCAATTTTTTTACATATAATAAATATTTAATAACGTGATAGAATACAGGAATTTATCCGATAAATTTAACTGTCCGCTGCAATTATTTGCTTTGCTCTCCACTGGTCATGTGTTAAAATATTATTGCCAAGGGTCGTATACATATAGAATTTGATTCGGCTTACTTGTTGTAAGTTTACTTTGAAGCTACAGAAACCTGATTCAAGACTACGCGCCCTAAAGGAACCCTCACATCGACGTATAACCGCAACTCTATTAATACATATTTATACTACTGTACTGGGTCGCAGTTTGCTCCATAGCTGGCGTATTTGAATCGATAGTTCAAATCTTCTGATGTTTCTAGGCTTTTTGGACTGGTTTTTTGATCGGTGAAATCTTGCGGTGCGGCGCCTTGCAAACTTTTACTCGTACGACGTTCGCCTCCCGTATACTCAACGACGAGTGAAAAATGAGTGCGCAGATTATAGACTGAGCTTTTGGATGAGCTTTTTCCCATTACATAAAAATGGAACCCTCAAGCACAAGTCATTCTGAAGCCTGTTTATTATAAAATTGGTCAACGAAAGGCTATTTTAGATCCGTGCTCCCTGGCTACGTTGTTCCTTTGATGTTATTACAACATAAATGTCATATTACCAATATCTCGATGACATATTTAGACCGCGTCAGTCACCTGCATACCTTAAAGTATTCGGCTGCTGTGACTTAATTAGTATGCGTTTTCTCAGGTGTTTCTTCCAGTTACGTTTTGTAGGACTGAATTCTTTTAGCGCTATCATTCTTTTGTTGATTGCGCATGCACGGAAGGAACAGATATACCATACGTACAGGTGCTAATGATGTTTAGGCTGGCTACACGTGATCTCACGGGCACGGATATCAACAGCTTGGTGAACTCCAAGAGTCATTGTGTCATGTTCCACTTTGGAATTTACTATCCGCTATTCATGCCGGCGTTGACACTGGCGGTAGGGCTCGAGCCGGCAACGGCAGTCGCAGCGGTCGAGCGGGGCAACAAAAAATGTAAAACTTTTCTTACAACACCGAAATGTAACACACGAACAACGGGTTTCCAGCAACACATGAAACAGTGCCGCGGGGACGGGAGATATGCTACGATAACGTCAAGAGGCGGCTCTATATGGGCCCACAAGAGGGATGGACGGCCTAAATCCCCGTTCTCATTTCTGCTCGTCCTCCAACACAGAAAAGGGACAGAGAAGAAAACAGCGCGACCGACTCGCCCCGACCGCCCGTGGCCGCCACAACTCTAAACATAACAGTGACGAACAAGGACACAAGCAGAAAAGTAGGAGATGCCAGAGGGTTCCTTCGTGCTGGGACCGGATGGCAAAAGCGAGTTGGGTAGATGGAAGCCCACCCGAAGTGAATGGCCTTGCGGCCCAGTTGAGGCTTAGTTGCCCTATAAATTATTTCACTTTGTATTCGTTCACCCACCAGCGGCAACGTGAAATGCCGCACAATCAGGACACGCCGTGCTGTCTTCCGTGGCGGCGGTATGAGGACACGCCATGCCACAGCACTTTGAAAAGCAGTGCGTTGGCACTCTAATGCACGTTGGCCCGTCCGCCGTTGTCGAATAGATTTCTGACCATGTTTCGCTTAGGACGATGTTAGTAAGGGCATTCGATGGGCTGTATGAGGCCCTGCTTGCACATCGGCGACATGGCCGGACCAAAGCAGCTGGCGAATAGCAGAAGTAGAGGCCTCTGAACAAGCCGGCGACGCGCCTCGCGCCATTAACCATTGCTGGCCCCCGACGGCAGCCCTGCAAAAGCGTCTGTCGGCTATGAGAGGCCCATGTCACTGCTGACGCTGCCACGGAAGACACAAAATCTTCAACGCACAGGTCACTAGCGCAGCCTCCGAGAGCATAGATGCATAGAGGCCAGTTGCTGTTGGCGCTATCGCACATTTACCACGCTATTTGCTGAGTCTGTCGAGAAACAGCGGTTTAAGGAACTTCGTTAAGCAGGAGATAAGGAGTCGGTGATCGGAGGCAGCGGAACAAGTAGTGAGCTAGATTCTCACATGTTCATCTCAGTTAGCCCAGACAGTAGCGGTAGAAAAACAGAAGAATACTCAAATATACAAAACTTGTCAGAACAGAAACGTGACACGACTGAAAGATGCTACACTTCGTCCTCAAAGAAAAAAGTAAACGCTTTTCTTATCTTCCTATACAGAAACTCGATAATCTTCAAAGAGCGGGAATCAATTGTACGTAAATTGAGCCAACGTTTCGGCATTCAGACAGGAATTCAGACAGGCTTTTTGTTCGCAGAGCTTTTGGGTTTACGGCTGGCGGTAGGATATACGTGAACTTAACGTGAACGAGTCTGCTGGCATTGGTGCCTGCATAATATCAGAAATGTAAGAATCATCGCAGACAAGAGATTGTGAGTGAGGAACCCTTTTTAATAAAGACAGTTTGAAAACTCCGAATCTACTGAATCGCTCATCCAAAAGGCTTTATGCCTGAGTCAAGGTTTAACTTATTCAGACAACTTGATTTACCTACACATTTCGTAACTTCGTTTCACTATTTGTTAAATGTTTCTAACATACAGAGGCCCAACATGACAGCTTCACACCATAGCGCCGACGGCCTGATTCAGGATTTATGCGCCAAATATATTCCGACTACATTTCTTTTAAACCCCATCTATTTCGGATTCACCCCTAAGCAGCTTGAGAGATTTTCATCCTTTACCATGACGACTAGCACAAAAAACTTCGTTCCAAACCGTCTGCTTTATGAAGCATGATGAATATTGAAGATATATTAGACCCAGCAGAGAGTATAGAGCTTTCTCGCGGGACTCATTAGCAAGAACATAATCAGCCTGAGTTGGTTGCCTTCCGGAATAATCCCATTAGTAGTTGCATTGAGCTCGCCTAGCGAATTATCGCCAGAGTTGAACAAATTTTAGGAGGCCCATAGAACCGCCCTAAAAGCCTGCTCTTGTTTTAAAAAAGCATACGGAGTTTAACCCGGAGTTTAACGGAGTCGAACTCAGTTACTAGACCTTGATCGCGCTTTTCACTAAGACCTGAGTGTCAGGAGTAAAAAATTCATGTTCTAAGAAATTCTAAATGCAAGAGAAAAAGGCGTTATCGCGACATGGTATGAGCAACTTTTTTTCGTGCTATCTGGATCATGAATTGATTCTGACGGGTAATCTGCTTCCACATTAACCACAGCATTCGCACTACGTACACTAGGAAGAACTCGACAAAGTTTGGCGGGGTTAAAGGCGGTTTGATAAGCCAAGGTAACGGATTTTGTAACCCAGCCACAGGAGAGCTGGTATCCTCGTCCTGGATTCGTCGCAAGATACAAGGGAGGTGCTGACATAGGGACGAAGCAGGAGTGGATGCGGAAAGGCATCAGAGGCCCCATAAGGTGGTTGAGGAATGTAAAAAAGAATAGCATCTGACGGAAAGAAAAACAGAGCCAGAATGACCTTCAAAGCTTGGCTTGGAGCTTGGCATGGAATCAAACGCCGACACCTACTATGGGGTTACGCCAGTGTAACTGTATAAGGCTACAAGCTCATCGACTAACACAAAGAATTAGCCAACAAACATCCTGATCTGCTGCCCTTGCAATGGTACTTCGCCGTGTTCTTGAACACATTAGTCTCCTGTAAAGGTGAAAAGCAAACAAGTAACGATCTGAGCATGATGCGGTACAGAAAACAATGAAGCATAATTTCCGTAAAACCGAACTTTGTTGTCCATATAGCAAGCACATTCCATGAAAGGAAAAGTATGGACCGAGTATAAAGACGAATGATGAATTATGAGACAGTGCAACTGGAGTATAAAAGCGAATGTGTACGTTGCAAGCAAGCGTGGTATGATCTCAGCGTCCTATACCAGTAAGCCAAAACTGAGCTGGCCAGAGTTGCAACGTGCGCACAACGAAATAAGGCAGATGCTAAGAGCCATTGGATTGGTATGCTACACAATGTAACGACGGTTTTCGCTACAGAAAGATGTACCATTTTTTGGCTCATTCAACTGACGATAGGTAGAAAAGGCGATAATTTGTGTAGTAGTAGTTGCAAATTTTGAGGTCTTCATAAATCAGCATGGATGACAAAGATATATTTCGTTTAAGTCTGACTGGAACAAACAAGATAGTGTTTCTCACATGTTTTGAGAGAGAGATCACTAGATGATAGCTAGGTCGACAAGTACCAATAATGTTTTCCTTGTATAATCATACATCCTGAAGACAGTTCGGATGTCTTTGCCTCGTGCATGATGCTTAAGGTGAATCTATTGGCAGCGCTAAATACGCTCCCGTGGGTCTGACAAATGTAGAAGCTACAGTGGCTGTGCGTTCATTAATTCAAGCATTCAGAACTCAGATACTTAACAGCTTGTACTTTTCCGACACGATGAGTCATACCGACATGAAATGACCAGTATTTTTTCGTACCATCCGAATTACGAACCGATTCTGATACATACAATACAAGGCGCTTTTCACCAGCGCAGAATGAATTATTCGCCTGCTAATAATACGTATTTCGGATCTGAAACATATCTAACACCTTTTTTGACCAGAATTAATGTTCTAGAAAAATAAGTTAAATACAAGTGTTGACCATTTATTTATAGCATACTCGGTGCTGATCATTATTTTAAATTTTAATAATTTATGTTAATTTAAAAAAGAATATTGAAGCAACTGTTTATACGAATGAGCTCGACAGTAAATTCGGTCCATTACCAGGTCTGCTCGGTCATATTATGCGGGATGGTAGATCCTACCTACGTGATTACGCTCTTACCACCGCAGCAAATTGAGATATAAAAGCAACCATAGCGTATATGGCTGACCTGTCGATTAAAACACTATTCTAGACTCAGCGTTAACAGAAGATGTTTACCATATGTAGGTATATGCGAAGTAGCCATAAAGGCCCGTATTTCTAAACATGCATTCAATGCTTTCATCTGTACGACGAGTCTCATAGAAAAAGTGCTTATGCACAGAGTGATCATAGGGCTGACTCAGAAATTAGCATATTTATTAAATATTAGAATAATAAGAATGCTGATAGACATTATGACGATAAATTGACTTAAATCTCGCTTTCTGTTACGACACGGATCACCGGGTAATTTTGCAAACGAAGGATACATATGCGAGTCACTGTGTATTTGAATAGGAAAACTTCCATAACTACAAATCTAAGAACACGATGCCACGGACGGCAGAAGCAAAATACATGATCTTATTGGTTAAATCCTAAAGAGGCTACGTATATTGCGTTAGCGCTATGATATATTTATATGTGAATATGATATATTTAAAGAAAATAGTAAGTTGAATTTACCGTTGACAATCAACTTAACACAACCTAAGGCTAATGTTATCCAACTTTTATAAATTACATTTTATGTAGGATTCTTTTTATGAGGTAACGAAACAGAATTCTTTATACAGTCTAAATGGTCTCCATTGAATTTTAAAGGATATTAATATAATCATCTAATTTAAAATCAGTTTCAAAAGGTAAATGTTATTACCCGAAAACTCCTACAGCAAAAAGTTGAAATGCTGTTACATGCTTTAGGGGAGTTACGGTTATAAGGCCAATCGTACGGAAGTAGAGCCAAGTTTTTTTGCGTCGACAGTTTCCAATTGAGACCAGAAATCGAGTACCCTCTAGCGATTACATATTTGCTATTTTCACGTCAAGTGGTTTTAAAGCAATTCCAACGAAGACTAATTCGATTGCAAAAAAGCTTTGTTACGTTAATATTAAGCCGCAAGGTTCATAACTTTTTATTGCTATGTCTGTAAATAAGAATGAATCCTTTTTGCAACCTTCGTACTGACATATTAAGTAGACGAATCTTGTTAAATAAGGCATTTGAAGTCGAAAATATGACGGTATCCTTAATTGCGAAAAAATTTTCTCAATAACCTTCGCATTGCATGCATGTAATTGTAAATAAATTATTAAATATATACTAATCTTATCAGATTTAAACGCGCACATGCAGAAAGTTAGAGTGAATGATAGGCCTTTCACATTAAGCATTTATTATAAAGCCGATTTTTACGCGACGTGTCATAAGTACTTGAAGTTGCTGATGTGGGATACGGTGAAACCTAACATTCTGCGTCTCCGCAACGGCCATCTTGATTCTAATTCGTTTTGCATAATGGTCGTCTAGTAAATGAATGGTAGTACACTGCATGTTAATTGCGCTTGCTGCAACTAATAAAACAACCACATTAAAAAACCACGGACCACCGGATAACCATGAACTCCGTCTTATAAAATCCAAATTCATTTTTACGATGCGCACTTTTTTGCAGTAGATTAAGTTATGGCCCTGGTCTCTTTTAAAGGGGGAGAGTATTTATTCGCTTTACTTCTAGGCTGATAGAGCGTTGGTTTTCGAAAAAATTTTTTGCCCATTTGGATTTTTTTCTTTGAGCCGAACAGACGATTGGCTGCCTCGTCCGCTCCAAGCAGCAACTGACCGTTAAAGAACCCTGAAAACGCCGTTAAATTATATAAATAGGGCTTGATTCAAGAGCACACGCGTTTTGCGCCCTAGAGTCTTTCTCAGAGTCTTTTACAACCAATTTCAATATGTCTAGAGCAAGGAAACATAATTTACCTCACAATATTCATTAAAGCTAGCTCTATAATTCTATTTAGTTTTGGTTAGACAATCTCAAATAATATTTCGCGATAAGAATAATAACGCCACTCAATAATATAGGGAAGAACAGGTATAAATCTATACAATGGAAATGATCATCGAATAGTGTCTAGGACCAGTATTGGCTCTGTTTTAAAAAAGCTAGCTTGATATATATATATATATATATATATATATATAGATATATATAGCATTCGTAACCTAGCCCTGACCGCGCCGTTCAATAGTTTGGTAACCAATGCAAACTTTTTATGATATAAGGTAAGTGATTTCAGCGGCCATGGATTCATTATAAGCGAAGAAAGTGCATTTCAAGTGGGTTGTTCTACTTCACAATTATTCTTGCAAACTTTGTTATCCCACAAAGAAGTTGTTTCAACTACCAATGAAGCGACTCCTTTGTCTTTGTTTGTACTTCTAAGATTGTTCCTAAACGATTGTGCTGATGCAGCCCTGACGCTGACTTCAAGAGCACGTACGGCAAAGCTAGATAACGTAGGGACTTTATTCAGGATTCTCTAGTCTGTCTGTTATGCTCATTAATTTGAGCTAATTCGATTGATTTTGCGTATTATTTAATTTTAAATATCGCAACGTCAAAGAAATACCTTTACTCCATTGCTAACACTTCTAACACTTAATGTATCAAATTTCTCGAAAGATCTTTGGATGTTTTATCTGATACAGTCGTACAACGAGATCGGTTATTGATAAAGCTGGTACAATGGGATTTTTTTCAAAGCTTCCGCACTTCTAAGGCGGCTACATTCTAAGGCTAGGAGTAATGCTACCAGTATTATTAATTTCACTCTTGAGTTCTGGAAGTCGCCTTTTACCGTGCCTATTTTTATTCAAGAGTATTCCGCTTGCAGGCTGACGTTTAGGGTAGTTTTGGTTCATCGTGTCGCATTTGCCGGTTGGATCAGACGTTAGGGATTGTTTCGCGATGGAGACACGCTTATTCACACCTTGTATGCTGTATTTTCCGAGCGTAGTGTGAAACTCACGATGAAAGAGCACCTGTACCACTAAAGCTCGAACTATATTAATCCTCACCCGTGAATCTAAATCTTCATTATCAATAGGCCATTCGATAGTGTTGAAATGGTACTTGAAGATAACAAGATAAGTTTTCCTTGTCGGATGCACAGACGGCTGCATTGTTGGCTGGGACAAAATTACGCACTGTAGCGAATTTTTCGTAGTCTTACACGTATCCGTCAATATCAGCCCTAGTCATAGACGGCATTGACCATTTGTCAGTATGTGCTGCACCGTGAAAGCTCACACGGATGTGAAAGACAATACACATTAAATTCCTAAAGACATTGTTAAATTGCATATTATTTAATCTTGGGATTCCAGAAAGCAGTTAAAAAGAGCGTCAAACATTTGGAACAGCTCGAAACGTGTTAGAGCATTTACCAATTTGTCTGATTATTTAGTATATACCAAACACAGGTTTTAGATATTTTCATTTTAAAAAACGAAAATGCGTTGGCTTACTGCCAATCGCAGCGTGATGCTAATTTGGGCCTTTATAGTAAATAATTTAACCCTGTTTAGAAAAATCTTCATATGCGGAAAAAATCTAATTCACGGCTTTCTACGTTACAAAGTTTTAATAAAATCATATGATCACTCTTTCCAACATGGATTATTTCAGTTATTTCCTAAAATTTAACATTATGTAACCACTATCTTAATTTTTCACTATAAAACATAGCTAAGTTGACACACTGAATCCATTGCATAAAGCCGCTTAGACGAGAACTTGATTTGCATAAGTACCGGTGTTAGATATTTGACCGTGCTATTTAGAAGGTTCAAAACTTATATTCGGCTAATAGCAGTAATTATTCAAGATTGCTAGTATTGCCATATCTGTACCATTTACTCTAAATGTTTCATACGAAATATGAAAAACGACATACGAACTTGTTATCAATATGTAATCTTCGTCGCGAGTTAAATTGTCCGTATGAAAACGAATGCTTTTTCAAGCCGAATATGAGTGAAGGCTGACATTTACAGGCTTACAGTCTGAGACTCCAAGCACCGGGGTTGTTCCACAGCCATACTGACTTATTTTTGAACTACTCGCATCCGCGCTCGCCTGCCCTTGAGCTTTTAGACAACCGTATTGATAAGACTATTTTAAAATAGCCACCTGATGTAGACCAACTATCGAATAATTTTTTGGAAGGATTAACTCAGTGTTTAATAAAAATTCTAGCTTAATGTTAACTGTATTACCAACAATGAACTACATCAGGATTGATATGCCAAAATCTACGGATTCCGAAGCTGTCACACCGATGCACAATCTTTGTGTTCAACTTTTTAACTATATCCCCGCGATGCTACTGGTGCCGTTCGTGACGCTGTAAGCTCTGAGAGTCGTGTAGATTCCCATTAGAAATCTCAAACGTGTACCTCGGACATGCCTCGTACATTTACGACACTTACAGTGTAGTGCGTGCAGACCTCTGTACTCACCGCAAAAATTAACGATGAATTGACCACACGTGATTTCGTTGAGCGTTTCTAACATGCTGTTCGATAGCTCTTGTTTCTATTCACGGTTGTTCCAAAATTCCGAACGGCCTCGAGGTTGACACTCAAAATGGCGCGGTTCGACTGCAACCGGTACAACTTCTCAAGAAAAACGAATAGATGATGTGTCCTCGTTCCATTCACTGCCACCTGTTCATTAGGTTTCACCGTAATTACGAGCTTTTTAATATAATTGATAGTGAGATAAATGACAAAGGGTTTTGTTCAAGGGACACCACTGAGAGCAGGCTTGGCTGCAGCTAGAAAAAACTACGAGGGTCACGGACATGCTGGTAAAGCCAAACCTGGTTAAAATGCTTGCGGTGGTCTGTAAGGCTCTAGTCAAATTTAAGAAAAAAGTAGGGTAAACCCAAATTGAAGTGTAGCAAGTAACATACATGTTTAACTATATCCAGGGCCATGGATTGTAAAAATGTCAAAAAATGGTCAATTATGTGCCTACTAGAGAATTTGGGAAAAATTAGGCCAAACAAAAGCAACAGCGAGAAAGCACCAATGTATTGGTTCAAGTAAGCAATGAATGCACGCAGTGCGAGTCCGACCAAAAATACACTTGATGTTAAACATCTTTGACAAGAATTACCAGTTGCCCTGCGTCTCCAAATTAGAGTTGTCAACAGGAACTAGCTAAAATTTCACCCAAAAGAACGTTTACGTACTCACACGAAGAGGAACTACATAGCACAACTAGCCATAATACCTATTTTAGCCTGCCGCAACTTCTAGAATGGACCAGAAAGCCCCGACATAATATAAAGTGGACATAACATCACATAGGAAACATTGGAATTTACAGACTTACGCAATAAGTGTGCAACGGGACCTTGACGTGCGCAAATATTGGTCATGCAAAGATTTCCTAGTTTAAAACTCGATATAATAATATTCCTCATAGGAAATTTTTGTGCAGCGATTGCTCAGAAACTCAGTTTCAAGCAACATGCGATTATTTTCTTTATAGTAGTGTCAGTAGTAATAATAGTAAGATTATTAAAGAAGTATATTATTAATATCAATACACAACCGCATACTTGCGTGCTTCAATGCGCTTTAAATTGGTTTACATTGTGATACGGACTTACAATTCCATTGCCGGAGTCTATTGATCATCAAAACGTTCAGCTGTGGCAATCATATCAGGAAAACTTTATTGCACGTAGTACTTCTATAGTGAGTGTTATATGACGTATTGTCCAACTTTTACCGGACCTGTCTCAAAACACGAACTGATTTATCCAATATGAGGCAAGCTCTTCCTAAATATACGACCTAGCTAGAAAAAATTTATCCCAGACATATCAACAAGGTACAAAAGCTTCTTGTTGATAGCTTTTCTACATTATTTTGTTGTCGAGGGAAACCAATATATTTCTCGAAGACAAGTGAAAATTATCATGCATGTTCTGGCTGGTCGAGCTGCACATTCGCATCGTACAAAAATTTATTGCAGTTTTCATTTGAATCCAATTCATATACGCGTAGTCGCTCGGTTCATCCGCACATGCGGAGTGAGCGACTTCCCGGAAGGGAGCGGCGTTTCATCCGGAGAGAAGGCATCATTTGATTGTGTTGCAAGCCGACGATAAAAATGGGATTGTCTATGCAATCAACGATGATAAGCCGAGTAGACGTTGACTCATGCCAGGATAGGTTATCAATTGCGCGCGTTTGAGCCTGGCGTCCTACGCTTATTCGAGACGCGGATGGTGCACGCATCAGAAATATTCCCTGTATGCATGATCTGATGCTACTCTAGTACCATGATTAAATTACGAGTTCGATGTGATACCTTGTAATTTTTAAAGTGACGATAAAAAAGTTGGAAAGTGTTCACGGACAGTAAAATCTGAAGATAAAACGAACGACGCTGCAATTAATTGCGTTTTGAATAAATACGCTTCTCTTAACGTTTGCTGACCGTGTGGGGTCCTTTCAGACGCTTTCAGTGACTTAAGGAAGATAACCTCAAATTGCTCGTATGAAAATTCGTATTAGCCCCGTTGGCCACACAATTCTTGCGACCTTCCAACATTTCCGTGTGATCGGCGATATCAGAGGCTTTTAGTGCCCCAAAAGAAAGTGATGTGTTAGCCGGTGCGATTCTCTGCAACTTTTTCAAACTATTCAATGACATTTTTGGTGATATAAATGTACAGGCTTCCAAGCTGTTTGGTCTCTCCAAAGTCAGTATTAGTTCCCGTTACTAAGCATATCCATTTGTTGAACAGGCGGAAACTATTTTGTCCACGATATCGCCTTGTGATTGGTGGAGGAACTGGATAGAAAAAAGGCGATATGTGATAGGAGAGGAGATGGCGTGTGGAACTTTTCCCAATTTAAGAGGCAAAATTAACTTCCTAAACAAGCACATTCACACTATATTTTGACAGATTGTTTTTTTCATATTCGTAGAAAATTTATGGAAGCCACAAAGCTCGGAACAATTTAGGGCCTTAATATTTTTGGTTGAGAAAGAGAAAATGCTTCAATTTTTCTTAGCAAATCGGACATTTATGTTTTGATAACACTCATTTGATATCAAATCGATATAGTTTGACAGTGTCAAATCACCTCGAAATATCATGCCAAAAATTACGGGGATCTTATTGGGGGCGCAGGTGCACTTTGGCTTTGACTAACTGAAAATTCAGTAATCTATCCACAGACTCCGTTCATGGATGCAGGTAGGTACAGTCCTAATCTGCTTACTCCTTCAAGGGCAAAATTTTGACAATTAGTCGCGTGGTTTGATAGCCGTCTCCTGAATATCTTACTAGAACCAGCTCTTACCTATGGAACCAAGAGTCGGACCTTCGTACTAAGCATAACAACCACTCATACTTTGGTTAAGGAAATTTTCACAAAAATTACACGGTTTTTTGGATTGAATCTTTTCTTGTGGCGTAATTGGCACCATTTGTTCTATTGTTAACAGTTTGAATTAGCGAACAGGCTCCGGTTAGCGTTTAGACAATTATAGCTCCTCTCGTTTTATTGTTTGTGGTTTTATTTAAAGTTATTACTTATATTCTAGCATTTTTCCTAGATGGCAGCAAAATGGTAGCGATGCTGAAAGTAGCAAGCGAAGAAAAATACAGCAACCTCCGCTGTGAGATGTTCAATTGAGCTATTATCTAAATTCGGATTGACGGTGTCCTTTTATTATCCTTCCTTTTTTTATATTCTTATTCGATGGACTCCCACAGCAAAAGCTGGATGTCAAAGCTTCATAGTACTGACAAATTTCGCTACTACATTTGGTATAATGACCATTAGCAATTGCGATACGCAAAATAAAGATTGACATTTATGGAGTAAAGACTTCATGAATGTGCAACGTTCTGAACAACTCTGTACAAGTAGGTAACGTAAGTTTCCTTGTCCGCAGCTTCTGCTTAATCGCACCTCCGCACTACTTAAACAGTGTGGATGATCTCGTGCACAGCCTTATTGTGTAGTTAGATTGCACCATATACGCATATGTATAGAACAGCTGTAAATTCCGTATTTGCTATGGCTTGTTTATCTTAAGCTACGACCACTACGGCATTCACATGGAGCCTGTAGTAGTAAATATAAATAGGTTCAAATATCTGTTGAACTCGTGTGTGTTAAACTTCTATTAAACTTATGGAATTCAGCTTTGAGAGAGTCAATAATAGATGGACATTTTAATACTTGCATTGATTGCATTCTTAGAACTCTCAGCATTTTACTAGAGTCATCTCTCATGTGCAACACACGAGCTGCCAGTAAATACGTTAGCAGTAGTTTTTTTTATAATCGCAAAAATATGTTAACTGTTAACAAGTGCTAAGTTCTCGTTCTGTTTAGAGCACTTGGAAGGAGCCGTTCTACCATTCGTTCCATCTGAACGAACGTTATTATCCTCGATCTATCTAATATGCGGAAATGTGCTCTAACAGCACACCCCACTGGGAGTTCTACCTATAAATGCCATAACTTTATAAATATTACGCGAAGCTTGTACGTACGTTACATACGACTAACAGTTCCATCATACGTTCGTCGAAACATTAGTAACTCTTTCATTAAACATATAGACAATATAATCTACAAGGTATTCCACTGCAAATGTTCTCGCTTAGTCTCATCAATTTTTCCTCTTGTCGATTAGAGGGGAATTTTCCGCTTCATTTCCCGCCCTAGCCAGATGTTCACCCATCACCCAACACTCAAAGTCTACGACGCTTTATGACGATTAGCCACTCGTGCTGACGTCGGCACATTTTTTAGTGTTATTAAGCAGTGCCAGCCCCTGTCATCAGGCAGCCTGCCCTTTTCATTTGTTCCACCCACAAGGCCAGGCCTCCCATCTGGCAGTACCATATACACTTGCTGCACCCTCTTTCATTCATAGAAAGACTTGCTATTTCAATTTGCAAGTCATTTTTCCACAATGCTGAAGCGCACAGCGGGTAGTGTCCGCGTTCGAAGCAACGGAGGTTTGAGAGGAAAATCTTGATCGCTACTTTATGACGTTACTCCATTTTGAAGCAGGAATAATTTGAACCACGTCAAATAGATGTGAGCAGCCGTATCCTGCAGGATCTGCTAGTAGTCATATGTTCGCCACCCATTAATTGTCACTTTTTGAAGATTTTTTCACGCAGTTGTTTTAAGTGTTGCTGAATCCAGTATTGAGCAGTCTAAATATATTGCATTTTCGATTGTTGTGAGATCAAAAATATTTACAGAATTTCTTAGGATTCTGCTACTTCCGGTTTAAGTGTGAAACGCTAGGTGCCAAAGTTTACCTTGATGCACTGTCTAGAGGGATCAACCTTTAGGAATATAACATTTTACAACTTGTTATGAAGTTGAAAAAGTAAACATAATTAGCAGTAGGTTTCATTAGTTCTCATAGCAGTAGGACGAAGCATCGATTAAATAGCGAATGGTAACGTTAGCTTTGCTTTACAGGTCTCACAAATGTCGCTAACCTTATATTGATTAAATTATGATTGACCAGATAGGCGATACAACTCTCAGTCCTCACTCAAAGACAACCTTCAAAACTCCCTAAAGTGATAAAGCAATAATGCCTTCCTAGTTTCCTACGTTTTGCCAAAACGCGCAAAAGAATGTTGACTATATCGATTACATATGCCTGAAAATTATGTCACACACGACTTTGTCAATTCTATTTGTCTCATTCTTTGGTTGCGCAAATATGCAGCATTCATGTAATACACCATTGCGTGTAGTTGAATAGTCGTATTCTACCATCACATGGTTACAGCCTGTCTTCTTAGGCTGTCTTCAGTCAGAATAATGCCATTCCAAATATCAACAGGAAAACTGGGCCCGTCACAAACGATGTTTCCGCGCTAAAACAAAAGGTTAATCTCCGTGTGTCTTGAGGACGGGCTCATCCGAGTCACCCAGGGACACTACACGACAGGGCATTCGATTGTTTTGAAATGGTGGACTCCGTTGCGACGTTGACCCGGACGTTGATGTCGGATGTACTAACATCTAGACATTTATATTAACATGCCTATATTTTAGACGCGCCTTTCAGGGCAGACTTCACGTCTACAGACAACTGTTGAGGGACGCTATGCTAGCCGGCTATTCCCGCTGTCATGTAATCACAAACAGCGCTCCAGCAGCCATCGAAATATAATGGCGCGATGGTAATGTTGTGTATGGTCATATCTAATCTCTAAACTTCATGCATCCAATTTAGATACTAGATTTTACATTATCAAAATACTAAATAGAATGAAAATGCAAACCTACTCTCATTGATGGTTTTTCCATGCTTAAGTGCTAAATTGTTCGTACTTTCTGGCACTTGTAGACTGTTATGTAGACTTGTAGCGTTACGTTTGAGACTTGGAAGCCCTACTCACCTATCTCTAGTTAAGATTATGTACATGAACGTACATGTATCAATTACGAGACATGTTTGTGGAGTAGTCACCTTTCGCCATACCACGTCGACAGAAATATGACAAATATACAGATACTCCGCACTTACTCCCAGCCGTATGGGTTAATTTGTATTTAAGCAAGTAAGTGAATTCATAATCGTTTATTTTGAAGATCCTGGAAGATCGTGCTCGTGCCCACACAGGAACACACCAATAATAGGACAAAAGGTGCGCCATGTAGTTGGTAGGTAATTTTAAACGGGTACCGACGGCTTGTCGGAATCCGAGTTCGAGCCCGCGATGTGTTACGAAGGCAATATGCTATATTTATGAGCATCAGGCCGTATCTTGTTTTGGAAAATATAATCGGTCATCTACGCTCGTACGGACACAAGCCGTATTATTGCCGAGTGGCGCATCGCGCCATCCGACCTCCATGCGGTTTAACTCGGTATGTACTTAAGAAGAACAGCTACCTGCTTGGTAAGCGACATGCAGCTTTCTGGTTAAACTTTCTCGACACGCGGCCAAAAGAAATTCGGTAATAATACTCTGACTATGGCATAGTCGTTACAGATAATTCTCAGCAATGGGTCCAGAGCCGCTTTCCCGCACCGCTTGCTAACAATGATTTCAGCCAGTGACTGTCTGTTAAGCTGATAAAGCCTATATGGTCGAATCCCGTTGGCCACACCAACTCTGCGTGCGCTTCACCCTCTGTTCACTAAGGGTATTCGAAGCTGTGCGAAAGCGGTTTCGATCACAAAACGGCTGGGAACCTTAAAACATTTACGTTGGACTCTAATGTCGTTTTCCATAGACGACAGCCGAATCCAAGCACTGTGCCAATCTGATATGCGTGAGACTACCGAAAGAACGAAGCTGGAACTAACACAATGAGGAATGAAGCCAAATGTCAAACGGAGGCACTGCTGACGCCCATAAGAACATACGATTCGGATGACGATGAACCGGTTACTCGATGTGGCTATTTTACAGTCGCTCTCCTGGCCCTATTTACGGTGTGTTTCATAGCATTTTACGCACTGACGAGAGATATCGACCTGTCGCATCACAGGCACCTGGACTATCAGCACATGGAGGTTACGACGAAAATGTGCAAATTTCTACTCACCGAGCGACGCCAGTCGTTTGGCAAGTACGTCTTCACGACAGTGGACTATACGGCCGTGCCGCTGGATACGTCGAAGAACTGGAACAGTATGGCAGATATCACTATCCGTCTGAAAACGTTGCTCACCGATGAGAACGAGGGCAAAGGCAATCGCGCCATCATCCTGTCTGGCCACAAGGCGTCGCTGATACTTGTTCTCGACCAGGAGTGGAACGGGAGTCCTTCACCATCGTTCATCGACGACATTCACAAGGAAATCGACGGCGAGCAGACGACTCGAGTCATATCAACACTCACGGCCAATCGGACTGGTACAACGAAGTTCTGGCTGATACAGGAGCTGAAGTTGGAAGGTGACTTTATAAAACTGCGCTGTACGACGGAAAACTATGAGGGACATGTTAATCAACTTCGAAAATGGGACTCAGCCCCCTTCCTAGTAGGTCCGGTGACAGACAAAATGAAATGGCGAATCTCGCTACTAGGTCTCAGAGATGAAGACCATAAGCTCTTTGGCAGGTATGCCGCCTGTCGATACAAGCAACAAAATTTCTGAGGGAGCATAGCGAAAAACCGTGATTAACATTGCAAGCGCCATCGAAGAGGTACCCGTTAACCTCACTCGAACCCCGATCCTCCTCGAAGTTCGGGGCGCTATCTGACCGTTTCACAGAATGTGTGAATATCGTTTTGCACCTTAGTTCTCTATCTTCCAACCATACCGGCTTAAACAGAATGCGCAACGTAAACTTCGAAAACAAAAATAAAAACGACCGTTTCGCGAAAAATGGATCTGCAATCGTGCATTCAAGGTGTCCTAGGTATAGCGAAAGTGGGGACTCGAACAAATATTGACAAATGGTGAAACAAATTTAAAGCGCCATGTATTTTCACCACTGTTTTTGCCACTTGCACTGATAATCGTTGCAACCTTGAGGTGCCTGGATGTAATAGCATTTGTAGGGAGGTTACGTTTGATTGTTTCATATAAGGCTAAAGCTCTTTTAGTCAGTACATTGTAAGCACTGGTGATGTTGTCGCTAAGATATTAGAATAGGCGATTGGTTGGCTAAAATAAAATTCCGCTAAAGTAAAATGCTGTCATTAATTTACCTCAATTAACGGATAGCCCACGCAATAAAAACATCTCTAAAAGATAGAACTTCCGCTAAGTCACCGAGCTATAAAAACATTTTTCAAACCATAGTGAGTCGCCAATATAGACAATTTTTGAACGTATGTGCGTATGTACTTAGATTGTACTTCGCGTATATGTGTAGATAAAACATTTCAGCGCCCAGAAGAGACAGTGAGAATCACGCTCAAAGTCATATCTACGCTGGGTACACGTATTCGACCCTGTGCTGATATTGAAGACGAAATGAAGTTACCGAGCCTTTACGGCATTCGATCCTGAGAACTTTGAATTAACAGCGTCTTTTTACCCCGGCATCGCTGCGTTTAGTTGTGGAATTTTGGCGCTCGCCTATTTTAAACAACTACTATCACAATAAAACCTCCACCTTGGCCGTTTTTCTAACGGTCTAACGGTTCTGTTATAGGTATGGCCAAGTCTGGCGAGAATAAGGAAATCACTAACATTTTTTGAACACAGCTTTTTAATGGGCATGTTAATGTTACGTTCTGTGGTTTTGAAGAGAGGCACTTGCCCTTGAATACATTCACCGCAAGCTTAATTCGAGCGAACAAATTAAATGAAAACTAGCGCGCTCATTAAGGCCTTTATGCACAAGTCTATACGTGTATCTTGAACGAAATTTTAGCGTCATCGTCACACGTAAGTTTTTCTAGCAGGATCTTTTGATATCAATTTTATTTGCGCCAAGTTGATGTAAACAATTGAGAGAAAGAGTCTTGGAACGAATTCTTAAGGGATTCAGAAAAATTTTCTACTCGATGCGCTGTTAGCTATGCGAATGTAAATATATCGCTGAGATAGATATGGCTTAAACTAGTCGATAATGATATCGTCGAAAAACATAGCCTACAAGGGTCGTATCGCGTGAAATGCAGTAAAACGCTTCACCAGCGTCTAGATGGATGTCTAGTACTGCGTTATTTCTTTCGCAATGAGCAGCTATACAATCAGTCGTACCTGATAATTCAAAGCTGGTCGATATTGAGCACATAAATCTTATTAGTTATTGAAAAAAATGAACTGTTTTCTAGAAAGAAACTCCTCTCTCGCATGTCGGGCCTCAAAAATGCAAATGCACAATGATGGAGATCGAACTCGTACATCTACGTACCTCCATCGATTGCAAGCTTGGTATAGCGTCCAAGTAGTTTAGCAAAATTTGTGGTAATGGCTATCGGCTTGTAGCTAGAGAAACAATACAGACCGCCTTTACCCTTGTACAATCAAACTACGGGGGTTAAAAATTAAAAACACGCGAGACAGGTGCGATTATAACATCGATACATTGTATATTATTTTCGCAAGGGCAAACGACAAATTTTCCTTAGGTTAGCTCTCATACCAGCTGCAAGTCTCTATGCTAATTTTACTGAGCTAAAATTCGCTATTCAGACTAGAGAAATACCTGATCAGATAAATTTTCGAGAAGTCTTTCTATACTATTGAACGAATACACGAGACATTCAATACGGTTGGCTAGACTCGATGAATTAATTTCAAAACTTTTTAAATGTTTCGGTAAACCAAATAACCAGAGACTCGCTTTCGCAATAATTCATATCCTAATTACACAAAGCCAGCAAAGCAGCTATACACATACAGTCGCATTGTGATATCGCAGTCAAAATGTTCAAATTCAATGCATTAAATAAACTTTGACGTTTTTTCCATTGAAAGCGTGATGAATACTGGAGTTGCTCGGAGTAAACCGACGATTCGCCCACAAACAAAACTTACAAGAATAAAGAAATAGATGCCCATATGTTTGCCAGGTTGACCAACACTGAATGCCCTTGCGGGGTTGTACCTTTCGGTAACTTTGCAGTATGAGCATTTCCGCTAAACAACGATGTAACTATTAATAGCATTTGAAAATCAGTATAAATCCGACCCTGCATATGAAATGGACTAGTCTCTTAACGGCAGCAGATTTCCTTATGCCAATTCCTTCGGTGCCAGTGCTGCCTAAAGAGCTGTTGAGCTAACAAGATTTTTCCATGATGCCCTCTTTGAGGGAAACTAAGGCATCTAAAAAGCACTCTATCCGAATCGACGATTATATGGCTTTTAACGCTTTGTTTACATGGCCCTGTTGGCTTGGTGTGACCATCGGCACTCTCATTATTCTTATCGTCACTATGATTGTGTTCTTTCATGGTAAGAGTGTCACCCCCGACACAGCACTCTTACACGAGGCAACCACAAAGAAAGTAGGTCTAGACACCCGTTTCAATACAAACACCGTTCAATCACGTGATACAATCCTTACTGACCGGAAGGACGCTTTGCGACTAAATGTAAACACCCATTCCACTACAAACACCGTCCAATCACGCCGTTCAATCGTTATTCACCGGAAGCTCGCTTCTAGAGATTGCACAATCTCCGCAACAGAGCGCCATAGAACTTGCGGCAGATGGGTGGAAAAGACAATGTCGTTCAAGATGAAGCCTAAGAATAATTGTACTGGTGTCACGGACTTGCAGATGTATCACAGCTTGGTGGATTTAGAGCTCCACGATACAGTGGGTGTGCCCGATGGTTACCGGATCATCGTCCTCCAAGTAACTGGAGTTAAACAGCCGAAGGCATTCGTGCTGCTAAGAACCGAGGACGATCAGCCACTAAAGGTTCAATCGTCCCTTGCTAAAGGAAACTTCTGCGAGCAAGCAGAACTGAAAGTGTTGACGAAGTTAGCCCATGTATCCACATTTCGATATAGGCCGGAGATCTTCTGGAACGATAAAGACGTAACGATATGCAATACCTTTATTGACATTCCCAGTAAAGGACTTAAAGGCTTTCATTATGAACCCTGCCATACGGAACCAAACAGTCGGTTGGATGAAGTTTCAGGAAAGATATCTTTAATTGGCCTAGAGCCCGACTGGGATACTTCTTTAAACCGTTCATTCTGCAGATGTAGGTTGGCACCTTGGATTGTAAAATCGAAGGGTTAGAGGTTCAGTCTTTCGCAGAAGTCTCCAGTGCTGAGCTGGATGTGACATTTTATGAAATCCAAATTCTATGTAAGTAATGTAATAAAAACGTATGTTTACACAAAACAGAAGCAATAACAAGTGAATGCGGTTAGGCACTGGGAGAGGGAGATCTTTGGCCATTAAAATTACTTCTTCGAGGCACTATGGCACAGAAGGAAGCAACTATATTGAGAAATATCCACTACGTAGAGAGTCATGACTAAACCTGAACGCTGCAAAGGCGCCGAGTAAACTTTTCGTTCATGTGGCACCTTTGGACCAATTCAGTTTGGACCAATTATACATTAGCGATACAAGATATGCATATGACGAATATACAAACGTACCATTACTGTTGTCTGCAGAAAAGCCTTGATTTTGTTAAAACGGGCTACCATTTGGTCAACCTCCACACTCGTCTCTTGCCAGTTTGAGCAAGCGCATCGATGATTAACTGTTGCACGCCGTGTTTTGTTTGCTGCGCGACGTACATTTTAACCCGAACATTTTCACAAAAGACAAATGCCCACAAATGCTCATATTTACTTCCCTCTAAAACTCCTCAGCGTTCCAGAAAACATGCTCAATATTCCAATGGTGAAGTGAATCTTCTTTAGTTTCAGTTAAGCCTCTTCCGGCTGCTCTTAGTACTCGAAATTCGTGCCTGAGCTTGTTAATATACTGTTAACAGACTTCAATACAAGGGTCCTCTCTATTCTTATTTGCCATGTTCCCCGCAGAATCAAAACCGTACACTCATAGTTCAAAGTACCGGCATCACCGCCCGAATACTGATTACTTTCCGTGGCCCATTATGTGTTGCTTCTTTCAGAGATCTCACCTGGGGCATTTTACCAGCAGGTTACATTTCTTGCGGTGCAAGCATGCACATTGCCTAGCATTACCTTGGCTAAACTATTAAATGTTGTATCGATTTCACTTCGTCTGGAAACACTTGGGTTGTATGAAATGTTAGCGCTTTTCAAGCGGAAATACATGAACTGGTTTCTAGAGCAGAGCAATGCATGCCTTACCTTGTTTCATTTGGTATTTCCCGTCGACTTGCAGCAGTGAGCATTTCTTGCTGAACTAGTTATTCAAGGTTTAGATATTTTATTTTGTTTGCCATAGATTAGTCGGAAGTCCTAATGACGAGCTTCAATATGAATTAGCGTGTACGCTCTAATTCGTAGTGACGTAGCGTATTAAAGCGTAGTTCACAAATTGAGAATTGTGTGTTAGAAGGCGGATTGTGCGTCGTCATCTCTTAGCTTATGGAGATGCTGCTAGGTCGTCAGCAACCGTAAGACCATAGACCAGAGGCTAGAAGTTCGCTATGCGAAGCAATGCACATTTGCCCGAAACGTGAAGAAGCTTTAATTTCAAAAATGTAGTTCCGCTCGAGCTGAATGGTTAAGGGAGTCGGCCGCTAGTATCACTCGTGGTAGATTCGTGTTAACTGATTACTTTAAATATCATTCAATCAATTATTCGTAAGGCAAATATAGCTGGGCACGGAGCAGCTTGAATCAGACCATTAAATCTACAACCGAAAGAATAGACAAACCCGATCCCCTATTTCAGCTGTTGTTCGTTACGCTAATGTACTGCCATCGCTATATAATTATAAAAAGAAACTTGGTTTATCAGATAGCTCTGTGATCTACGCATTATCAAGAGAACGCGTCTAGTGATGCCTAGTCGATATGCCAAATGCGCGTCCATCGTAAACATTTATCGATTGTCGCTTCATTTTGGCTAGCAGGCTCAGCTGAGTTGACGACTCCCGTCCTCTACTGGAGTTCAGCTGTTTTAATTGGCTTCAGTCCGAATCGTCGAACGAATTTGTCAACAAAGCCGTTTTGACATTGTTCCTGGTATCGTTCTTTGTGTCTCGAAATTCGATGAGGCACTGATTTTAATTCTGCATATGACACGCATCCGGTCGAGGATATTAAGAAATTATCCATGTATAAAATACGCTAGCATTCCTGAAGTTCTCTAGCGTTAGTCACGCTGCAGATATTGTTTCAAAGGCCTGTAAACAACAAAGCTGCTCAGGCATGCTTGAGGGTGGCACACGTCAGCCGCTGATGGGTAAGGATAAGCGGTATGATGTTCGCGCCAGTTTTGAAAAACTTCGTAGTCGGCCGTGGGTGCGTTACATGGTTATCGGTGTAATGGGTGCAATTGGCCTCGGCTTAGTCGCCCTGTTCATACTAAAGTCTTACCACGAGAAGGGTCCTGGTTTAACCTTTAACGAGGTAGGTCAATACACTTAACGCCCTGGAGAAACGCTGAAGCCATCGAAACAAGCCGGTCGACGCCGCCAACGACCTGAGCTCGCGCCTGGCAGGGCAGATCGTTCGACTAGAGGCAAAAACCGATTTTCAGATTCAAGCCCTCGCAGTCCTAGACGGCTACAAACTTCACCAACGACGTCGCTCCAGAAACACGGTTTTCTATGAGCACTTTCCGCATGGTTCAAGATTTTGATACACGTAAAAACGTGCTGAATAAACGAACTCGTTTAAGATTCAAACTATCAAAGTTCTCTAACATTAGCTTCGGAGTGTCAGTCGTCGCTAGGGCATTTAGATTCAACTACTCCCAAATGCAGTTTGCACGTTACCAACAGCCACCACCCGCTTTGTAAAAAGCTTTATGTTAAGTGTGCTAAATATTCAATTCAGGTGCTTAGCATTATGTCAGGCGTTAGATGATCGGACGTCGGTATTTGGTGTGTCCGGCGACCGTAAATCGATATATGATGAAAATTAGCGTAATAGTATTCAGTCAGAGTGGATCACAACAAAATTACTCTTTGAAGAATTCACGAATATCTGCTCTTGAGTTGACGTAATATGTAAAAAACTGAAACGGTGAAATTGGTGAAGAAACGTAAACGATGAAAAGCCACCCGCAAACCGCGCCCACTTGTGGGACCAGATGTGGGATAAGCAGGGCAAACACCGCCATAATTTTTTCCATTTAATCTAGTAGAAAGTCTAACAATATAATGAACCTGTCAACGCCATAAGGGACCATTGAAACCCGAACCCGATCCAAAATTTGTGGACGTGCGGAGCTTCATTGATCCAAGCGGTAGGGTATCCAAGCGGTATTATACCCTGGGCAATGAGCAGTGCATGATGCCTCGTATCTGGATGCCACGAAGGTAGGATTTGCATGTCAAACAGAAATGATTGTGTCGCAGAGGACTCCGTTGGACAGAGCGCCCGTATGCAAATGTCAACACAAGGGCCAACTATGGTTTGTTAGAGTAGGACATTATCGTGGTCTCAAAAACATTCGCAAAAATGCTGAAGCTAAAACGCAGTGTGAATTCATAGTGTGCTTCCAATTTAGTGGAGTAGAAGTAGTATCCTTAGTAAAAAATCGAAAATTGTCGCTTAAATATAAACAAAGCACTAAAAACTCAAAAAATTACTCATAACGATCTCTTCTTCGGGAACATTGAGTGTTCTCGGTGGGAGAGCGTTAACGAGCGTGGTGCGACTTCAAAAGCTTACAGCAACTTTTATTTATTTTTTAAAGCTGACCATCGGCCAACATTTAACGTCCACGATATTTCGGGACTTCGGGACTTCAATAAATCATTGCCGAAATTAAATCGCTTTGTGATTTGATGTATCCCTGTGAAGCACGGTGAGCAAACGGTATCGTTCGCGGTTAGCATTTCACCATAGTTCCTTAGATTTACCTTGAGAGAGAGCAAGGAGCTAGCGGGAATAGGGCATTCTAGTGCACACCAAGTGTAGAATCGAGGAGCGTTTTGTTGGTGGAACAGAGTGGGGAGGAAATGGGTCAGGAATCGCTTGCCATAAGAAAATGTAGTTTGTCATAATTATATGAACTGAGGATATGGCGGTCCCTGAGCGATGAATACGAGCGAGAGAGAAATAGGTGGGTCAAAGGTGAGGTAGGCTGCAATGAGGACGGCGACCAGCACGGCCTTCCTGGAGCTTATTGTAGACCAGGAGCCGCTGAAGAGGCTGATAAACGGCAGGAATATAAATCTGACGAAAAAGCTTTTTGTCAGTTTTAGGACAGAACGAATTTAAGCTGAGTTTGTTGAGAAGGAAGGTGAAAAGGCCATATTAGGGAGAATTTTCGTAATACTCTCCACAAAGGAAGAAACATGCCTGCATTTTTCTGATTGATGTCTGCGCAATGATTTTAGCCTCTATAGAACACTTCTCAAAATGACTTTCTGTTACTTGTACTGACTAGTACTTATTCGTCCCTTGAAGAGTGGAAGGTATTGATTGAGGCTACTCTTCATTACAACGTGCTCTAACACAATTATCAAGCTCTTTGCACTAATTAATTATATTTAAGCCTATATTTATTTCATCAGCATACGGCCTGGTCTAAAATTTCATGTTCTTAAACGGTCATTCTGTGTTTTCTAATTTGGACAGAACTCCACGCCAAATCGTGAAGCACCAAGCTAGTAGGCAACCTAGCGCTATTTGTGCAGATTCCTTCCGTTTAATCATTTGCGTACCACCAAGCAAGGTGCGAATTACGCTATTACAGCGGCAAAACATATTTGGCGACTTAGAATAGCGGTGCTAGAAAATTGACCGAAGACACGGTATTGCTTGCGCAGAAATTATTGGAGGTAGCTAGTTTCGCGGTCGAGTATTACTTCGACGATGTTATACGTATTACTTGCGCAGCGTAATGGCATAGAATTTTGTCAAGAAACGACAGTATTTTTTAACTTAATAAACTTTAACCAAAATATATGTTTGTGTTCACTAGGGTGCCCTATGCTGGTTTAAGAGTGGACAGTAGTACCAATGCGTACCAAGGGTTATTCATACATCGGAAATTGCGCAGCTCCTGTAGATGCTGATCCACCATCAAACAGGACTTGTGCTTCGTCTAATACCGCTAGTGGGTTACCTAATTAACTCGGCCTATCGTACAATAAAGTTCCTGATTGTTTCACGGACATCCTCCTTCGTATACTGAGTGTGATTACGTATATCGGTAGTCGATAAATAGCGCAAATATGCATAATATAGAATTGAACGTAGATAGATTGTTGGCTAACCGCTAACCTCTGAGATGGCCCTCTTTAGGTGAATGTATTTGTCCACATATTTACCATAAAATGCTCAGCGTATCTTGATTATTTATCTGGACAATGACATACGGACCGTCTCGGTGAAAGTGCACCATAAGTAGCCATTTTCTCCGACATATAGGACAAGTATGACCAAGGTACGACTAAAAGGGATGATAAAATAATATGCTGAGCCGAATAAGATTGGCGAGAAGAAAATAGAACGCATGACGACACTTTGTCCGAATAAGTTGAAGAGGCGTCTTGCTACCAACGTCGGCAAAATCAATAGCTTCACGTGAAAAACCATGTTGTCATGTTGTTTTATAGGATGTATTTTTCTCTCTACACGCTTAATTGAACGTAATTTTTTCTTCACCCTAATGCTCATTAAAGAAATTATTGCTAGCGGGCAAAGGCATGAAAGTAAGACACCATTCGTTTATCATGCGTCTGTTCGGCGTCGATTCAAGTTTATCCGAGAAATCTGACTTACGAAGCACACAATTTACTAATATGCACAAACAAATGGAACAAAGCCTTAATAGGTTTCCGATGTGTCTGAATCAATAAACAAAACATGATTTGGTTGTTGATCCATTGCCCTCCACCTACAGCCTGTCGCCTTTGTCTTGCTACTCGCTATGTGGGCTCAATGTCTACACCAGTCTAGCTCTTTACCACCCCGTGTCGCTGGAGAAGGACAGGCATACCATGACTTACAATGCCAACGCTAAGGCAGTCCGGTCACGCGTCCCGCCCTTGCGGACCGCAGAGGCGGCGGTATCAGTAACATCTCGAGTAACATCTAGTAAACAACCTAGCGCGTATATTAAGTTTGGTCCATGTAACACGTCCAGCAAACACGTCCGTGTACAGCTTAGACCGAATGAAGCCACGTCCAATTCTGAATTGGACATGGCTTGATCGCGATATTACCGTATTCATTACGGCCACGAGCCAACTGCAAGTACTAACGCAGGTGCAAAGTGTTGAAGGACAAACAGTAATGAATAATACTTAGGTTCAGCAACTACATTTCGCAAGTCACGTGCGGTAACAATAACAAAAAGTAGTGGGAGTAGGAAAATGCGCATAGGAGTAATTACTGCTCCGGGTTAAGCTTTGTCGCTGCTCTCCGTGTTAGTGCTAGAATTGAAATTTTAGTGAGACTCAGGTTGTCGATAGGTCACATCATTCCAAAAAAGCGTTCAATGGGCGTTTGACCATCTGTAAGTCTTCGTAATGACACCTACGGCTGGGATTGTATTTTTTTTGTATTGCGAAGCGGATGTATTCTGGTTACTGTTTCGGATCTTACTGGTTTACCATAGAATTATGGGAAAGCATAGGTAGAGTTAAATATAATATGCTATTGCGGAATGCTACTTGGTTTTTCAATTATTAGCACATTCAAAAGAACACAAAGATACCACACATTATTCAAAACGAGTCTGATTTGTTCAAGGAAATTGTTGAAGATTTAAGTTTCGAATGAACCTTCTCTAATTCGTTTAACTGGGACCAAACCAAAACAATACTTGTTACAACATTTTTGCAGTAAAACAAATGTGTGAATATCTCAACTACAAATACTTCGAGGCATGTTTGAAAACGGCCAAACACTTGGGAGCCACCTTTGACATGTCATTCATAGAGAGGTAGACAGAAGCTCACACTTTAACAGAACGTGGCTCACTATGGATGGTGTTAACCGGCAACTTGCAGTGATCATCGACGTTGTGATTTAAATTTTCAAGAGATTTAGTATTAAGTGACATCGATATCACACAAGTTTTTCAGCTCGGCCAGCAACAGAGAGCACATTCTTCAGAGCTGTATCTTAATCTAAAGGATCATAGAGCATCGGCCCAGCGGGTCTATATCTTGGTTGGTCAGGATCCCTTCGGGGTTCTATTTGAACTTTTTCCGCTGAAGCGTACCTCCCTTTATCGCTACATTGTAGGTACTATTTTAAGTCTCCGGCCTTTTGTGTCGTGCTATTTCAATAGTGCCCGAATACGAGGTATAAGGCTAATTGAAGCTGTACTTGACATCCGTAGCTTGAACCCTCTCAAAGATAGTCCCCATGGCTTGAGAGGTCATGTGATGTTTTTTAGCGGACGTGTCGGTATTTGCGGAACACAAAGATTGAGACAATGGCGTTATCAGCCCGGTCTTGGCTGGAGGTTGTCGGGAGAGCCGACAGCAAAAGTTACCCAACTATGTTTGCCAGACAAATGCTTAACCGAGCTTCCCTTTTCCCTCTCTCTGCCTTTTGTCTCACTGTTTCGCTCCTAGCAACAGACCATCTTGACTGATATGCAATACCGAACGGATGTTTCGACGTGCAGCAATACATCGCTATCAATTTTCTTATCTGCCCCTGGAGACTGGACTGTCAGCGTGATTGCGTAGAGGCTTCTACATGGTATGGCTCTCCTATGTGACAGGGCGAAGAGACATCAGAGGCCTGCACCCCGCAAGCGAAAACCAAAAAAAGACAACAGCACAACACGACTTCCCAATCGGAAAAATTCCCAGAGCGTACAACCCTAAAGGCTAAGGTTCGTGCGGGAAACCAAAGAGTATTTGACGCCATGTGGGCATCGGGACCGAACGCACTCTCACGCCAAGCCCGTTTGTATTGTGTGGAAGAGTTTGTCGGTGAAGTTTATGTCGCCATGTACGTGTATAAGGGCAAATACAATACAAAAAGAAAAATATCTCGATAACCGGGGTGTGAGATGTTTTCAAGCAGGGATAGTATGTGTGGTTTCCGCTCATTTTCGAATCCTGAGTAAGGGCTGCAAATAAAAAGCATAATATCTGTTTGACTCCATCAGTGTCATCCAAGGGGTTTAATCTGCAAGTGCTTGTGCAGATGACGTTATTCCGTGATGGCTCCAATGTGCCAAGCACGAAGTTTTTCAGCTGCAAAGGAATTAAAAATGTTGATATTACACCTATTGTTATTATTATCGATAAACTTAATAAAGTCGTATAGGCGCGCTCTGTAAATATCGATCAGCGTGTTTATTCCTAACGCTTAGGTATTCCATTATCATAAAAAATACCTAAGTGCGGTTCAAATGATACGGTGCGCGCACATTGGCTTCGGTTCAAGCCAACGTGAAAGCGTTCCTATCAAGGACTACCAGGAGTCACCTAACGTTGTGTAGGAATCGTAGAATGAAAGCGATTTTTCCTTTGTGTCCCTTCCAAGCTCAGGGCAAGGCCGGTTCAACGGAACGCACCATATTTTAAATATTTTACCGAAACGATAAATTAACCGCCTATTAGGATCGAAAGCACTACCAAGGGCACATTGGTAGTGATATCCATTAATATACTATGAGGTTTACTCAGAACCCTGCAATTATACAATACGTAAGTTCTCGTAGAAAATATGCATAAAATGTATATTGCAAACAGGAAACAAGTCGTATGAGCAGATTTTAATACATGTGGTACTTTTCAGTAGAGTACTAGGAATGACCGAAGTTGATGCATGTCCATATCCCAAATTTAAAGCTATTTTTACAAACTAATCATTTTTTAGGGCTGGACATCATCCAACGTTTAACGACCCTATTTATCACAATTGTAATGAAATGTCAAAATTTCCCCCGCTGGCATGTTAGCACTCGAAATTTCGGATTACCAAAGATCTAATGTTTTGTTACCACGCATAATGCGCAGAACAGTCACTCATCGCAAGTTCAACATGGCGGCACCAACGAACAGTTGTAGTAGTCTATTCTATTGTGAGTCTATTCCAATGAGTATACGATGAGATTACGAATGTGCTAGCGGCAGAAGAAGCCAACATGCTTAAGGCATTGTGGATCAACGCCTTAGCGCCTTGCACTATACCAAGCGCTAGAATTAGCGGATTGTCACCGATTGACAACACAGCTGGATCCATCCTGCAATATGTTAAACTTAAATGTGACTGGCTACAGATTGAATTCGGTGCATACTTCGTGTTAACCTAGCCTTTGGGTTTATTTGAGCGTGGTGCCAAGTCAGAGCAATATATACTCCATTTTCATTAAAAATTTCTTGAGAAACTAAAATAGGCAAAAATATAAGTGGGTTTTACACCAAACCAGAGTAGATTTGTACAGGGTAGTGGCAACTTGATTTGGCTTTATTCGGTCTGCTTTACATTCATGCATGAGTAGTGCGATATAAAAACGCCTCATGTAATGATTCGTCAACGATGCATATGAAGGACATAATTCTTCGCTTCGAAGCCATAGAGGCACTTGACGCTTCCATTTCTCAAACGTACCATCACCTTACAAATATACGGTTATTTAGCTGCTACGTAGAGGAACACAAAAGCCCCTAAAGTGTGTTACGATTTCATCTTAAAGTAGCAACATCGAAGCAGATAAGGTGAGTAAAAAGTCCTTGAACACGGCACAAGTCCCGAAGGCTGTTTTCTTAGCATCACAAAGCGTGCCAATATGGCCGCTAAAGCCATAGCAGTCGGATCATGCCTGTACCTTGAAACCTCATTACTATAGGTGCCTCGGCGCGAATCGGCTTAGACGTTACTACCGAAAACTACTCGCAGCAGCACAGACTGTTCAGGCGTTTCGCAAGAAGACTAAAGCAACGAAAAGCTTTTAATACCAAGCGTTAAACAAGATGTCCTATTACGACATGCATGACCACGAACTAACATACACCGTTACGCCACACAATTAGCGTAATGTTAGTCTCGTACTAAGTAATCCAACTCTTGAGTGAGAAAAAGTGGAGTATGGTTCTAACCGTCAAGTGTATAAAAAACCGGCTGTTTCTAAAAAAGGAGAGTAAGAGAATACCACATGTACTCAATGAAAGTCTATAACCTGCGCCAGAAATGCAGACACACGTGTGGTCCAGTGAGTTCAATGGACACTTCAGCGTTTGGCTGGAACTTGTCGGGAACACTGGGTCCGTTTGCTTTGCGCGCTATACTTTCTTCCATGGAGCTACCGCAATAACTTGTATTGGTTCCAGCACATACTGAAGCCAAGCCAATGCTTTGACTAGATGCCCGATGCGTTGCTACATCCCCAAAGTACTGAAAATCAACGATAAAATAAAACCTAAAGTTTTGTCCACTCGATTTTCCTTGAACAATACATTCATGTTTTTCGTGTTGTGCCTTTGTTAATTATTTCTAACTAAGGGGATCACATAATTTGAAGTTGCCATATCTCTGTCCTAAATTTAACACGGGGATTTATAGAGAACTTGATAAGCTGTCTCCCTTCTTGCTCCCTTCTGATACTGAAGTGAGTCATTTGAGCACACTGATTCAAATACGCTCATTAAATATGGCTAAGAATGGGCTTTCGACCATACAATCTTTACTTTCAATTTAGTATGTTTCATATTGCCTAAATCCAATTACTGTTTTAGACAAACCAATATTGCGTTTTTCAATTGTTCTTAACAGGTGTGCATGTTACAGCGTGACCCTAATGCTATTAATTATTACGAGTATGGGTTAGCAACGAGAGCCAATTATGCTTTATGATAATGCTACCATTTGGCTACGGACGCCTGTAGTCTTCACGTTCCCTTTATGCCTCAAATCCTCTTTCGAATTCCTTGTTTGCTATCAGAGGTTTGCTATCTATATGTACTCACACCACGCTCAGTACTGGAGCATCGTGCAACTCTACACATCCAGCTGCTAACGTAGTCCGCGTGTCCTTTCATTTTAACGTCGTTCTACCGGAAGACAACGCGTAGGGACATAGGAAAAATGTGCAGCAAGAAGCAGTGACGTCAATTACCCATCGTAGCGTGCGCGTCTGTCTTTTGAGACGAAATAACAGATGTCCGGAGACACGTGCAAAAGGATGAGATCCTTGTAGTGTCCTCGTTTTTCACAGACTTCTCCGCTTCACAAGCGACTTATCTTTCATTCGTTTCAATTGCTTCATTTTCCGTACGCAGCACCTTGCAGCGTTTCGTATCCATTGATCACCCGAAATCGCATGCATCTGCATTGTCTGTATACTCTCGTCGCGGCGAGAGTACTAACTGGATTGACACGGACCGTTAAAAATACAAAACGTTTATTGGAAGGTATTGTTTGGTCGACAAATTTTGCAGATTGTCCGGTTCGCCTAACCCCGTCAGAGTCTCTTGTATGAGATGCAGAGGCAATTGAAAACATTTCGAGCTTCAACGAGTGGCCACGAGACCAACGCTGTTGCAATATGTTGTACGGTTTGTGGTTGGGCGTTTCCGTGCGTACGGATAGAAGACACAAGGCGCAATCTAGCGCGGAAAGAATGCCACTAGGGGCGAACGCAAAAGGCAAACGAAGCTTAGGCAAACAAATTTTTCCAAGCCGGCAAAAAGAATCGCTACGGATAAAGCAGTGTAGCAAAGCACATCATGCGATGTCTGTATGAGGTCAAAGCTTCAGTGGCTCGCTGTTCAGCTAAGATCCAATTGGGCATTCAATTTATACAGCTTGATAACCCGAAGGTTACACCCGACAAGTGTAACAGAAAAATGGCACAGAAATGGCACAGAATCCGAAATAATTACATGAACCCCAATGGACACCACCTCTCATCTTAAACTTAGAGGTGTTAATTAACAGTCAGGTTATTCCGCTTATACAGTAATAAACTATACCAGCTCTAAGAGACCCAGTGCGCGATAGAAGTATAAAAGGTCGTTGGTCCATATCGCCAAACCAGTGGTTGTCATGCAAACAGATCGAAATCGAATATAAAACGCCTCGAATACTATTCAAAACGTGCCTCGCTGCCCGATAATTCAGATTACTAAAAACGAGTTGCGACATAAATTGCCTCTGAGGAGGTGGGCTATTATAAATGCGCTACAAAAAGTTATACGAACATAGTTTAGTGAAATTTGCGTACATATTTAATAGAAGAACTGTACTTGTCCAAAAACAGGTTATATTCGACGCGTTTCTTCAAATTCGCTTTCAACTAAATTAATGGGCTTAAAGGCCTGACAAAATATTTCATGAAGTATAATTGAATAAAATCCCGCCATTATTTAGTCGTCGGATCGCGTTCCTTCGTTCACGAGCTGATCCTTCTTTATTGCAGCGTAAGGCTAGAACCTGGCATCCCATTGCTCCTATGGAATGCTCAACCATCATCAGTGGTAACGTATTGTTATAATAATCTCTAAAATTGTCTTCTGTAGGCACATATTAATATAATATCCTATATATCAGGGTTCTAAGAACCAATGAATAGACAGATGGCCGGGCACAGATCTTGAAAAGGTGCTTTACACCGTGGAGTCAACCTCAATGCATTTGAAGGCGGTGTAGACTTTATAGTAGTTCTCTTTGTGACGTCGCGAGATCTATGAGCAGTAGACGAGGTAACCAACAAGCCGTCGAAACAAAGACAAATAGTAATGAACATGTAGACGAAACAGAAAAACTTAAAGAATGCTATATTGGGTTTAAAATTTTTTTAATTTCCTACTAGTGTTTAGTAAAGAGAAAGATATTGCAAAATATTAATGTACAGTTTGTGTAAATTACTGCATTTTCAAATATTCAGAGCTCTTGCAATTCATATTTTTACACCTTTTTTTTTACAAAGCTGATACAATCGAGTTTTGTTTGGAACAATTTGTAACGCTAATAGAATAATTTGTATTTTTTTTTATTTTGACCCATACATATGCATATAATTTTTTCTAGTAACCAACCAATACCAGCGGTGATTGATGTCTTATCTTTCCAAAATGCGTTGTTCTCACCAGCTTTAAACAATCTGGGTTTGCTGATTCAAACCCCTTTACATTTTTTTCTTTTGCTAGTCGTTGCCAAACGATAATGCTGCAGTAAGTCATTTGAGGGTAATGAAATGGAAACAACAGGCTAAGAATATGGAGTTAGGATGCTCAATTTAGTATGTTTCATATTACCCAAATCCAATTACTTACTCGGACAAGCCTACTCTGCTTCTCTCAATTGTTCTTAACGGGTGTGTATATTACCGCGTAGCTTTTCCATTATTTAACGCCTGGGCTGCGTACAGAATATTAAGAGTTAATTATTAAGAGCGTTTTATTGCATAGCTACGAGTTTGATATGTGCGTTTATTGTTACCTCACTGAATTTGTGCCTCAAATACAATTTCTCACATTTGTTATTTTAAGTTGCATTTACGATGCTGCTGTGAAGTCTGCTACGTCTACTATAATATTTACTAATACCACCTTCACTACCGTGATATTATGCGACTCCAGAAATCTGGCTACTGACGTACACCGCATGTCCTTTCATTGTAGCGTCGTCCTACCAGAACACAACGTATTTTTTTTTAAGGTCTTCATGCCATCCAAAGTGTAGCTACATTTAGAGAAGTGTGCAGCAAGAAATGGTTACATCGATTAACCATTGGACTATATACGTGCCTTCAGCTATGCGCCATAACTGGCTTATTTGTTTTTTAAGACAAAGCAACGAGTTTCCGGAAACACCTAGAAAATAATGAGCTCATCCTAGTGTCCTCCTTTCTTGACATTTTTCTCGGCTTGGCGAGCCCCTGGTCCCTCATTTGTATCTCGACCGCGTTCTTTACCATATGCATCATTTTGTGACGCTACATGTCATCGATCACACGAAATTGTATACATTATATTGTACGTACTGCCTCTAGGATTTTAGCCTTATTTTCATCAAATGGAACGTCGTATTTAATATTTCCATTATATTAAACTTGGGTCAATGACTTAAGTAACACAATCAAACTTCTGAACAGATTAATTTGCGATTCGCGTGAAGTGTTTTCAGCTGAAAAAACGTGTTCAGAGAGCCGAGCCAAAAGGCGTCCGCTAGCTTATTTAAACGAGATAATGATATTATATTTCTGCCGATTCGTTCAAAGGGCATCTGATATTTTTTCTAAGCCACGGCCAGATAAATTCATCGCAAATTCCAAGTATGTTATAAACTCTAAAGACTAGCTTAAAAGACGACCATCCCCGTCATTCCCCGCAGGGCAGTGGTACTGAAGCTGATTATCAAACAAACATAAACTTTTCCTATTGTTATCCATAATGTTTGAATGTAAAAAAGTTGCGCTCTCTCATCCTTGTTGAGTCGCAAAGTGCGTATTTGTAGTAAAGCTATATTTGCGCGGCACCACGCCGTCGACGGCAAAAGTCGGAAGCGAAACGCTAATTTCATTAGCCGTGATAGTCTTAGTACTAGGCATCATCCCAGTTCGTTTCGAAGGTCAGGCGCAAGTCAACTAATCGATGTCTTTCACAGCTCAATGGGCTACAATACGAATGTATAAAAAATGATGAATACTATTAAGCACCACATGTTCGCCAGACACATCTTTATATAACGGGCGACTGCAGCAGCATAAGTAAAAGCGATTTGATTGAATGAACTCGTATGGAATTCTACGCACATTAAATTACGTCTATTGAATCCACTTGAAACCGAACACTTCTGTTTACCAAAGCAAACCTAGGCTGGCCAAATGACCTTCTGCGGGCTAAAGCCAGCTAGTATGAAATCACGGACTCAAGTGGACCGACTGCTTCAACGGGTTTTAGAGAATGTCCTCTTTCGTTGTCCCCTTCCTCCTCTCTCTTTCGTCATGCTTTTCAACGGCATAAACGGCTTCTCTTTCGATGATTCTTCCCTATGCTCCTTCTCTAGGTTGACGCGTTCGAGGACGATCAGCCGACGAAGGCGCGACCTCATCCAGCGTTGCGGTCGCCTCGTGGCCGGCGTCCATTACCTGACATTCAGTCAGGTACCTTTTTGTTGCCCTGCTTGCGCCGGCTAATTGTGGAGCCCAGTCCAGCTAACGGCCTTTCCCTTCACCACTTTGTTAATTAGTGGGTGGTCAGACTTAAGACACCTTATTGCACAGTCAGCATTACTAAAGCCGTCTCACCCTGTTTGGTTCCCTATCGGCTTCGTAGTTTTGAGCACGCCACCGTCGACGTAGCCGAGCCAGTATAGCCCCGTCGCACGAAATGATGCTGTAGCCAGCAGATGTCGCATCAACTCCCGTCCCAGGTAGGGACAAGTCAGACGTAAGGGGGGTCTTTTAGCTGAACTCGGGACCCGCAGATGATGGTTGCTCTTTCATGATGGAGCGCACTGACTGTTTGCACCACTGTTTGCGGATATCGGGACAAAGCTCGGGTAATGAGGACGGCGGTCAAGGCAAAAAAGAAGTCAATACTGATGGCTGAGAAAGAGGTTAAGGGACGTATAAGGAATATTATCTAGGTTATTTTATTACTGTTGGCTCAGCGCTTTGGTCTCCTTGCCCAAGGTCGGAACGCCCATGGTGTCAACATTAGGATTCTCCCGAAGAAAAAAGCGATGCAACGGTAAATGGCCAAAATAGTGGAAATAGCGAATGGAATCAGTCTTGCTTTCTGCAGAAGCGTAGGACCGAGAATGAGAAGCTCATAACAACAGGGTTATATTCGTTGTACTGTGAACGCTGGTCCAACACAAAACGGGTGAAAAGGTCGCGCTAATAAGCTTGAGACTCCTGTTACTGTTATAACTAAGTCGACGATTAGCTATACATATCCGAATCGATAATTGGCATGCATGCTTCGTGATGACACTGGTGATGAACGCCCAGGGCACCTGTTGAAACGTGGCTTTTATCAGCACGTTTCGATCGTGACTTAGATACAACGTGCCGCAGGGTGCATTTTTTGTCGAAGTTGCTGACAGCAACGTTAAGTGTCGTGGCCGCGCCATGCGCCGCGAGAATCTGCTGAAATTCAAACAGCCATTCGGATGCACTGACTCTTTGTTCTAATCTATAGTCGCAGTAAATTTTATATATAGTCAAAGTTGGTTTGGCGGTTCCGTATGTGAGACTTACTGTCTTTCGTCCCTTAGCAACACTGCCAAGGAGTAGATGTGTACAGATGTATTTATATGATCTTATTATGGGTCTATGAGCACGATACTTAATATCACACTATTTCTCCTTTTTTCATAGGCGTAATCTGTAATAAAACGAAAATCTTAAAACTGATAATACGGCTCAATAGACGAAAGCAACTCAAGAAGCAAAACCGTAAATTAGATGACCGTAAATGCTGTTTGGTAGCCACTTCGTGGCTAACTGTCTGACGAAAATAGTACAGAATCTAAAAACCGCCGCGTAAGCTAACCAACGTGACTTTTATCTAGGCTTTGATTTCATCATATTATAAGATACCCAGTGTGCTTGCAAAAAGCTAAAAAAGCCATCAAGGCTGCCGCCGGCCCTTGTTCTGCGTAGTTTCACAGGACGACTAAAAACTCCGCCCACTCAATGTTCAATAAAATGGGCCGTACAAATCTTAAACTCACAGTTTATCCTTACTCGACTTTTACGTTTAAAGCTTAGTAGTACGCGAAGTACAGCCACGTTTGATTTCTTGCTTCATAGCCTCATCTATGGAGAGTACGTGTATAAGCCGCCTGTGCATGCGGGCAAGGCGTGTTGCGTGTCCTAGACATAGTCGAAGTAAAGCTTAGACAAATACGAATATGTCCACACAGCAAAATGCCCTCAATAGGCAGAAATTCACGAATAAAAAGTATATCACTTAGCTGCACTGTTAGGAGTCTCAAAGCTTCTCCAAACGTGTAATATACAAGGGCATTGCGGTTAAACACCGCTTGTAAGGCAATCATAAGCAGGCACGTCCGACGTCATCTGTCAAGCTGGGTAAGCTGAGGATTAAATGATCATAACGCTAAGCGTTCACTCGAACTGCACCACGCCCAGATGTGTTCTCATAATGGTCTTCTCCGGGCATTAGCTTTGCTTGTGAGCTAAAGGCGTTGAAAAGTCGATACGCCAGAATTGGCAATTAGGAAGTTGCGAAGTAAATTGAAAACAGAAATGAGACGGCGTTTCGAGAGAGCGTCGACACTTGGGTCGGCATTGCCTTGTAAACGCAATAATTATTTTCCCCTTGTAACACTTTCAAGTACTTCCGCTGGAACAAATTCCGATTCGCATTTAATAGCGGGTGCGGTTGGGGTCTGAGTATGTGCTGATATGTGTAAACGTTCTTGCGACTCACGCGTTGGCGCGCTTGCAGCGATTCAACCTGTATCATTTTTCGCTAAGTGAAAAACGTGTTGTAAGCTAAACCCCAGAAGAATCGTTTAACAGAGCACGCGTAGGGAATTTCGCAAAGAATTTGCCCCAATATGGATGAAAATTGATTTTGCCAGCCCATCAGCATGCGTGGAAACCCATTCTCTCATCAGCCGGATGGTATTATAACTAATGATTTGTTAATTACGTGCCACACGTCTAGGAGCTATTCAAAAGCCGACGAAAATCTATGGATTCTGAGGGTAGCCATACCACATATCCGTGTTGGTATACTATGTACATTTGCCGGCGTAATTCAACGGTCGGGAATGACTTTATCAGGATGTGTACGACCCGTCCGTAGCGCCGTTCCCAATGGGCCTCGATAGTCCAACTATCCTCCCATTTCAGTCGTCTACTAGGGGCAAACTGTTGCTTTGTTCTCGCATAACAGGACGAAATTGTGAGATGTGTCTCTGGGGTGTCGTGACGAGCAGGGATTTTCCGATGAACCGTCGCCCCCTGGAGCAAACAGCATCAATTGTAACAACGATGCACTCACATCCACCGTCAGGTAAGTCAGCAGTATCTCTCCCGTATCATTTACAAAGGGTGTGCGAGATTTTGCCCTACTGAACCGGTAACGTTTCATCGCCGCGAAGGCGGCATGGCCAAGATCCTGATCCGGAGGCGGGACGGGCTACACTGCGCTTTTGCAGATCTCCTGTGACGTTTCCGTCCGTGAAGTTCGGTGCTTATAATAAAAGTCGAAAACCGACGACGACTCTGGACGGTACGGAACGGTGCGTCATGACCTCACAGTCAGCTGTACAAATTCGAGTCGAAGCTACGACGTTGTAGACAGAACAATGCTTTCAACGAGGCTTTTATCTGGACGAATACCGACTAGAATTCCAATTGTCTAGGCCAGCGACCGCAACTTCTCAACCAGCTGAGGCTTGTTGGGTCTGTAGTCTTAGCGCTGAATTTTCAGAATGACTTTGAAAAATGTCAAAGGGATATCAGCATCAGAGTATGAGAGCTATAAACACGTACGGCACAATATGGTGAAGGTAAGTATATTTCAGTGATATGTGTGTGTGCTACAGACGCACTGGAACGCCAACCCTGTGGCGCAACTGTCCGTATTTGACAGCTCGACTCATGCTTAGAGGCACCCGACACCCGAAAACTTTTGGCCTGTCTTGGCTTCGGTTTGCTATGAGCAACCGAGTTCCTTCGCTTAGTACAAAAATGTCTGTACTTTATAAAGTATCAATCGTGAATACATCTGCGTTCTATTGGCCCCGTCTCCGTAATGCAAAATGTGCTCATTGCGTTCAAAAATGTCTACGTGATTATGACAAATTTCACTACATTTATGTTGTCACATCCATGGGTATAGCATTGGTGTGGTTGTTGTTCTTCTCTCAATCCACAATGATAGTTCGTAGAGTTCCGTGACCCCTTCCTTATTCTGGGAGAAAAACTAGCAACACGAGAACAGAAGACCCTCTATGCGAGGTGATTACGACGACTGGCTAAGCCTTGAAGCGCCATGGCGGAAGAACGTACTAGAACAAGACAATCCCTTCAACTTTTTCCAATGCAAGAAGACTTCAGATAGTCTGGCCATCGTCTCTCGGTAAACTCCGCCCCAGTACGAAACAAGCATCGCTTACGTACGCCTACCCAAAAACACCAACACTCCTAGAGCTACGCTACCGGCTTCTCGGAAACCATCGTTGCTCTCGGTTACCAATGCATCATCTGTAATTATATATAATTCCTGTACGAGTTGACGCTTTCGGTCTTCTCAGCCAAAAAGCAATTCCACTTTCACCGATGGCAATCGCTGTACCGCTGATATGTATATCTGCGAAACAGACTCTGCAGTACTTCGTTTTCACTTGGCGTCCTCAAGAACCTGGCGCTCGCGTTGCCAAGTGCTCCGACAGGTGACGCACTTTCGAGCTGCGCTAAGTCATTCTTATGACGTGGAAGTTAAGTAGGAAAGCTTGCTTATTATTCAATATCATTATCATGGTGCATTTGGCGCAGGATCAAGATTGCCTCGGCGTCGCTTCCGCGAAATCGATTAAAGCGAAGGCTGCGTATGCACAGATATGACCATCACGGAGGTGTAAGTTTGAGTCGTCGCGAAAACGTCGCTTCAGGTCCGCTATCACCTCTTTGATGCTCGTTAGATGCATAGCACACAATTTACGAAGCCAAGCCTATTTATTAGTTCTGGAACATGATTAGATGATGTAAGTTTTCGCTTAATATTATGATACTTTCCTGCGTCAGTACCTCGCACAGCTTCTGTACGGAGTATAGTAGATTAATATCCTAGTATATACTGAATTGCCCTATCTGCCCATTCTATTCACGAAGGTTCGACCACGAAGTGGCATTGTGTGCTTTAGTCGCCTGAAATAAATTAAAGAATTAACCGGGGTAGCCATTTAAGTTTTTTACTTAAAAAACTGTTAAATTCTGATCTTCGCTATTTAATGTGTACTACCAGGTCATGAACATATCCACTTGGATCTCAGACAATTTAACAAAAGATTTTGCTGATTGTCTATACGCACTTCTGTGAGAACATCTTTTTCCTCAATACATTTATTAGTTTGTTTATCTAGCCATTATAACTCTGCAATAACATACATGCATCCATATTTTTCACCTTTTCTTTATGACTACTAGTATTCTATATAAACTACGGCAAGGATGATTTTCAGGTAACCTGAAGGATAGAATAGAAAAAAGGCTTCACGCACCTTTTTTTTTAAATGTTTAACGAACTGGTTTCAAACAGGATTTTACGCAGATAGCAACCGTCTCATGAGCGCAAAAGCCTTCCTTAGTGTACCTGAGTCAGCTGCTAAAGATTAGAAACAGACCAGCTTCTGCGACTGATCACACATGGTGTTAATTATGTTGCTACTCATCATCGCTCGGCAAACTGTTTTTTGTGCAAAAGAAGTATTTTCATATAAGCGTTCAACTGTTTCTAGCTAATCAAGTTATATTCAAGAGGAAAAATGTCCAACTTGTTTCCCTTTTATCCTCCCTGGCGATTTCTAGACGTTGTAGCGTAAGCAGAGTATAAAAAAACATCGGTAGCTTCATTGCGTACGACACGAATTGTCGGCACACACTGATTAGCAGCAGCGCAGTGGGCTGTTCTTACGCGAACGAATACGGTTCCATACTACGGATGCAGCCAAGCTACTACAGATTACAAATAAATAGCTGGAAAGTACGACTTTTGTTCACTTCTTTGGACGCATAATTAATAAGCAGGTGTGTTCGCCGAATTCTTTGTGCTGTGTGACAATATGGTACTCCCAGTGGTGCATTACTTGTCACATAGCTGTATTCTGTCATTACGCCTCAGATTGTACCTGTCTGCGAAAATTGTATCAGTTTTGTATATTGACTCTAAAATGCATCGAATTCGATACCAAATGAAAGCAAATTGTTTCCGATTGAACCAATCTTACGTTGCGTACATTTAGGCAACGTTTAAAGCCGTAAACACATTGTGGACTGCATGCCGACCAACGAGCCGAATATTCTACATCGATGCACGTCGCGGCACACAACTTCTGATAGCCGCCAGCGCGCTTTCGTTGTGATATTCGGGCAAAATCTTTTACGGCCTTCTAGCCTTTGCTTTGGAGCAATGCCAAACATCGAGCCTGTGCAAGAGACAAAAAAGATCTTAGATATATTCAAAATGTGGGGTAGCTCCATATGAAGAGTCACGATTCTTCTATCGAACCGTCGATTGTTAAAACGGGAGGCTCTAACAATAGGAGTTTTGTTTCATACTTCAAAAACTGTGAGAAGAACATATTTTAGTGGGAACATAGGAATTTGAAACAGTTTAGAGCGCTATCTAAAGAGAGCCTAACGCTGTATGCCGTCATAGATCCAACTCTCATAACTTTTACTTTCCTCTATATGTAGAAAATTTCGTTTAATCTAAGGTCAGCCAAGCTTACACTCTATACCGCTCAAGTTCTCGTATCGCCATTGTTACCAACTTCACTCCGAAAAGAAAATAACAATCCAGTCTGCAAAATGACGACACACAACACGTCTACTCGCAAACGCGTAGTTCGAACACGTCAGCGTATGTGTATACCGGATATCCGACTAGCTGTGCCGCTTCATTCTATCTAACCATCGCGAGTGACGCCTTTCTACAACTAAATCCGTCCGCTCCAGTTCCCGTTTGAGGGCATACCGCAAATGCTTTTAAATTCGCGGCTGCAACCATGCCCTTGTAATCCGTTCGTGTTTGAAGCACATCTTGAATGTCCACCCACTCGTTATGGGCTGCAACATAGTTAGAATTCATCCTTTAGGAACGGTCTGGCTTCTGGATAGTATCTCCATACGTCGCCTCGTCAGCAGGCAGCCACAGCAAGGACTTCTTTGGCGACAGTAGCCGTAGTGGTTGCTGCCAGTATTTTGCTTTGAGTCCACAGCGCTGCAGTGTCAGACTTGCTGGCGCCCCTTTTTGCGCATTCAAAGGAGAGAAAGAAGAGGCAGACGAGAGGAAAATGGGAGAAAAAAAACAAAATGAGTCTTGAAGCACGTCTCTCCATCCTACCCAACTATGGCCATGTTGTTCCAGAGCGATCTGCAACGGTTCGTCATTATCGTAGCACAGGGTTATGCACTTCTACTATACCCATGCTACTCTGTAATAATGACAATGCATACATCATTCTATTAGCAGGATTGTGTGTTGGTAGTTGATTAGCGATTGCATACGCGACGTGTCGGAATAGGGGCTTTCTGATGAAGTGCTCATATGAAGTAAATACATTTACATAACACTAATATTGGTTTGGCAGGAAATTAAGCTAATATATTAATGGTAAACGGTTGGTGCGCAAAACGAAAGCATACTGTTTTCTCCCATGACACTTTAACCACCTAGGTTGCGGAGCCCCCAAGCGCCTGCCGTTTTTCGATCCCATTCCTAGGTGTTTTCAGACGAGTATTTTTAGGATATCCGGTTTCAGGCATTTTAAGTTTGCCTCCTTTGTGTGCGAAAAGTACTACATTCCGTGTACTGTCGCGGATGACAGCATCGGAACCGGATGCGACGCTGTTATGATTTATCTCAAGACGTTTTAGTTTGCAGAAGTTTAGTTTCTCGAACATCTGCTCGCTAGATTCGCTTTAGACGTATTTTTCTTAAAAACAGTGCCGTATATGGATACTATTGACTTTCCTTAGTTATCATTTACTGCCAACTTACGTACAAGTTACTCAAACGAGGTATTATAATTACAATTTCATTTTGAATGCTGTAGGGTTTACCATGCAGCCTACACTTGTATCACATTGTATCGAATTCATAGGTCATTGATCAGTTGTGTATACTCCCGACGGTTCACTCACAAACGCTATGACTATTTACCGTACTAGACTGCATGACCGCGCAATTACTGTCGGCTTATCTGCAAGGTCTTTTACTCGTCTATAGAAAACTGTTGTTACCTTTTCGAAAGTTTCCTCGCTTGCATACCCTGCTATTAGTATTTACGCGTTTACGCTACTATTTTTCGACCAGCTAACACGTGTATTTTGTAGTCGAGCCAAAGCTCGACCAAATTTCTCTTGCGGCGTTTTTATAACTACGTTGCGTAGACATATCATCGCAACCTGCGAGTCAGCTTCACGAAGCTTTGAGGAATTTAGACTCAAGTGCTTTTTTACGGACGCGGGCATGAGTGTCCAATGGTAGATTGAAGCAGGATCGATTTTTTTAATCATATTGATGACACGGCATTCGGGCCCAAGAACAACGAAGCTACCGACAAGGTACGGACAATGTTCGTTGTTGTTATTATTGTTGTTTTATTAGTTATGTGTAACAAAATTGACTATTTGTGGAATGTATCTTCGGCGCCTGCCGCCACATCCCGCCACGCCATTACATTCACTAAATCGGTTTGGTGCTGCCCCTATGCAGCGTCCGTGACATCAACTGTCTCAGGTATTCTTTTTGCATTGATATTCTTCGACATCTAGAAGATTGCACAACCTCAAATGAACTATTTCGTGCCCTCGAAATTCGGGTAATTGGAATTCTCATTGCAATCGGCGCGAGATGGTTTCTATGCGTGTAGCTTTTTTTATTCCTGTGGTTGATCCCGGTTATTGGGTGTTCGCCCCAGATATATAAACTGGCATTTCTTCCGTTACTCATTGTTACCGTAATATCATCACGTTTATCCTTACTCATGGGTTTCAATCTCTCTCTCTCTCTCTCATGGGGTTCAGGCATTTCAAAAATCTCCTTCGCAACATTGGTATTTCGAAATCCGTCTCATCTATGTTAGCCCACGTACTTGTATCTAAGGCCGAGGCTAGCCGGAGCTAACTGATCTTTTTTTCGTTTTTTTGCCACCTCTGAGGTTACTGAGGTCACAGTTACCGTTAATTTCTATGAATACAATAGGTAATAAGTAAGTTCAATATATCTAAAGCATACTGATTGTAGCAGTGGATAACTAAGAAGCACACCTATCATCATCCGCCTTACTATCCTCGAGCCGCTAGATCAACAGAAAAACAAAACAATAACATTGCCGTTTAGACGACGCAGCGTGACGAAATAACCGCTCCCAGTTTTTTTTCTCTTGCTAAAAGTTTTCTGCGGGTTGATGTGGTCCTGCGCCGCGAGGAAACTTCACGACGAGTCTTTGACAAAGAAAACTACTGGTATACCGCGCTGTTCGCGGGAAAGCACCTTCAAGCGATGGAGGCGTGAATGCTTTTGGCTCCGCTTGTCATTTATAGATGAACGCATGACAGCCCAGAAATAAGGTGCCACCAGCAAACAAGCCATATCATAGTGTAATTTCCGGTCTTACACAGCATCTAACGGTCAAATTAATACATTGCGTTTATTATGGCATGAAATTCGCCTTTCAACCTGCCTCAGCGCACGAGTACAATGCTGTAAAGTCAAAGAACAAGCAAGCGGGGGCTCTTCGTGAAGGCGTAAATGGAGAAAGCGAGAGCGGAGTGAAAGTCACTGTATATGATTTGATGGTAGAGGTTGCAGTCGTGATTATAGAGCGACGGTCGTCGGTAAGATTGTCCCGCTAACAGCAAAAAATGGCACCTCGTTGTCTCTTGATTTATAGCTTTTTCATACGTTGGCTCCTTAGATATGGTAAAATATTTTAAAGCTGACCATCACCCAACATTTAACGTCCACGGTAGCCGTTTTTGCATTACCTCGTAAGACAAACCCTATATAAATGTAAATCAGCACTGGCGGGGATCGAATCCGTGCACCTACGTGTCTCCTCCAGTCGCAAGGCGCATACGAATGCACCAAGCCATCGAACTCGATATGGTAGATGTGGTGGGGAGCTTAGATATGGTGGTCCGTCAGAAAACGCTCCTTTTACTATAGATGTAAGTAGACAACGGATTTACCGGTATTCCATGCAATATGAACTGCGTCTACAACGTGCTTTAAGTATGGTGCTCCGGAAAAGTCTAGCCGGATTGAAAAAAAGAAGCAAGAAAAACCCAATTCGAACTAAGGTCTACTCAATATAAACATAAAACCTACATGAGTAATATTACCACTAGTAGACAGACATGTTCTGTGTGCAGGATAAACCCGCTGAAAGCCCCCAAAGTATCAGACGTGTCGATGCCCTTCGTTTTGAAGTTTTAGCCACGGCAATGGTACAGTAGCTCTCCTTGTCGTTTTGCATTTGTAACATTAGTTATCCGGTCAGATATTACAATCGTCATGTAACTGTATTTCATCGAAGAAAAGCCATTGATGGAAGAGGATCCAACGTATGTAGGAACGGATTAAAGCCTATTCGGTCATCCACCCCTTCCATCTTAGAATGCTACATAATAAATTCGTAGTAAAAAGTGTTCGTCCTATCAATGCTGACCTGGTTCAAACAAATATGTATATTCATTGTCCTCAATTGAGTAGTTTAGTCAATACAGCTTTTTTCAATAGTAGCGCCCTATACAAAATAAATACAGAAGAATAATAATGTATTGTTATTTTTGGAAATTCATATACCAGGCGGCATATAGAGCCTCAGCTGCTATTTGTACGTTTTTGGCCAAGCAGATGGTTGCTTCTTGCTCGCTTCTATCAATACATACGGGGGCAGAAAATTAAGATTTGATAACCCAATGCTCAGCTGATGAAGCCTAGACATCTGTGCTTGCCATCTTATCTGGCTATTAGTTCTATATCTTCAGCTTGTCTTCGTGTATTTCAGCTTGGCGTACTCGTTAGTCGGACAAGCACGTTTCCAAACTTGGTGACATTTAAATGCTGGTCATTGGTCTACCTTGGGAAAAAAGACAAGCGAAGCACCTATAACAAGAACTACATATGGAAAAAATAGAATATGCACAAACTTCTTCAGTTAATAGGTGTTTTATAACGACTAAGAAACGACCAAATGTACTGCAATTAACTGAGTGTCAATCAACTTATTGGCAGTAGCGAACTGCAATCATAGGTTCACCCAGTGCACCTATAATTATGATACCAAATTTTAACCTTGGGTTCCAACCAAGGTCGATGAGCAGTCCCTATTGGTTACTCGGCTCTGCGGAGTTAGCAGCACTTCGATGTTGTCTGCGGAGCTTTCTGCTGTCTGGGGTTCAGGCATAATATGGCGTCTGCTACTGACTAGCACTTTACCAACAATGCGGGTCGTTAACTTCTAACGTAATTTAGACTTACATCGATTCCTATCTTAGCTTGCAGCCTGTCTCATATGAAATCTTTTTTCCTATCCACTAATTTGGACGAAAGAAAGCATTCTGGTTGTCCTGGACAAATCAAGTATACTGCTGCGTATGTTATGGAACACGCAGTCATTTCCTTAATGAAATCAACATTCATTTTTGACAAGAACAGGTACTGGAAAAGAAACTTTCTACTAAAGTGAAACTTCATCTTTCAACGAGTTTATCATGTTGGCAGTAAGAGCAAGGAAACCTTTTTGTAGTCTGCTGTTATAATTTATCCATGACGGGTGGTTAGCTCCTAAGTCTAGCCACAGGATTTAGAGTCATTATCTTTCTCAACAGAAAATTCGATCCTGTATTAGATGTCACGGGCCAACGACGCCAAGTTTTCTAGCGTCGACTCTCAATGTTGAAGCTCGACCTCACTGGCGTCTATGAAGAATTTTGAAAGTGAGGTATCTGGCATACTCGTCTGTTGTCTTATTTTCACACTTGTCTCGCATACTATTGCTTTTATAGAGGTTTTTAACACTCAAACTACGTATTATTGAAAGTAAAAGTTCGTGAAAGATGACAGTTAAAAAATAATAGTAAAAAATCAGCATGATAAAAGAGTTGGTCTGCGTTTGTACCGTTTAGAATTCAATACTTGAAGTAATTGGACTGGAGAATTTAGTCTGATTTATACTAGTATCCACCCGTAGCGACACCACCAAATGTCGAGTAATTCTTCACCTCACTCATTTTCAAAGAGTGAGCGATTCTCTCGTTATGAACAATGCAGTCTAGCAGACAAGGGATAGAATGCATTTTAGTAATCTTCATATACCGAGCGAGCGGTGTTTGGATATTAACAAATTTAGATTACAAAATGTTTGTGTACGCACACACATGTAAAGTTTGAGTGTTGGGGCCTTTTAGAGGTGAGTCATTCTCAGCAGTCCGGTTTCTCAGAACTGTTTATCAGCCAGTGTAGTTTATTTCATAACCGTAGGTCTAGATGAAGCGAAAACAAAGTTAGACACAAACTTTTATCCAACTCCCAGTGGAGTAACCTTACCAAATTTCAAAATCATAAAGCTTTTTAAAAATTGTTTTCTGATTCAGTTAAATTAGGCTGTTTAATGAATATATAGAAATATACCCAAATCCTGATGAGAGCTAAAACTAGTAGTGCCCCATTCTAATAAAAACATTGTAAATCAGAGGACGTAAAATAATTCGTTATTTTTGGGAATTTAAAAAGTTTGGACTTCAAATCGTCACGGCCCCAAAAACACCTACATTTTTCGAACTAAAGAAGTTATCCCATTCAAACTATTGAAGTCAATGGTATCGACGACATACTTCTTGAAGGTGGACTACTAACATGGCACCAACCCGTTACAATTAGTCAAATTAAATCCGGGTGGGGACACCGGTACAACGATTTTCAAGAAGCAGATATCGAGATCTTACAAAACTTGAAGGTGCCGACCACATCAGCTTCTTATGCGATCCTCATCCCGAAGTAAAAAGTACCACCGTTTCTTAAATACAGCTTGAACGGGAGAACCTCGACATGCAGTCAAGCGAAGCACATTTCGATCAAGCTAACAAAACTGCACAGAATTCATCGGCTCATGCGACTTTTGGAATCACAAGTTGAGCACTTTTATAGGATCTTTCTCAAACTTGCCACAGCAAGCTTTGAACCTGAACGAGAATAGCATTTATTGGAACATGCAGCACGAAACCGATACGTGGGATTCGAGAAGAAATTGCGGCTTCAGCAACGGTAAACGGCAGTGGGAAATATAACAAGCACATAACAGAGGCTTCTTATCTCGTCCACACTTGAATCAATGTACCTAACCTCCCTAAAGGGAAATAATAATTCTAGGCATGGAAAGAAGGTTGATTATACCCAAATGTGAAGGACTTTATGAGCTTAAGACCGCGGAGAGGTATAACTAAAAAGAATTTCGCCTGCAAACATCCTTCGGTTCTATTCGTATTATTACTAAACCCGTATCTAAACTACTTTTGAAGCTGGCCCGTACGTGCAGAACAGGTTCCGATCAGACAAATCCACAGGCCCAAGAAATTCCTACGCATTTCCTATTCCATAGTTGTAGCTTCTAAAATAGCGTCCGATTTGATATCGATAACTATCATCTTAGACAAACTTACCGGACTCGGAACCTTTCAGGCGTCATTGTAGCTCAAAGAAAAACAGAACAGTTATCGACGACAGGGGGGAATAGTGTAATATATGTGTTTAGTACCTTACTCTTCACCTTTCTAGTTGAAGACTTGCCATGACACATCAAGCAAGGACACTCGTCCATTAAAGTAATTCTAAATGTGGTCAAAACGTTGAACGGCCTACGAAATATGGGAGGAAGGCACTTAAAAATCTTTCAACGTGAAGTGAAAAAATACTCTTGATGAATCACTTTGAAAGCAGGCAGAAAGCTTATAGATACGCCACGCTTATCGCATTCGATTAAGGCATGGAACGCCTAAACGGGTATTTCGTTTAGCTGAGACGATGAGCTAATTAACAGGGAGAAAGAAAGTTTTCATTTCGTTTCCCTGCGGAAAAGGCTCTAAATGCATATTCACTAGGCCCTAGCCATGAACTGAAAACTCAAATCAAAACCCCGAAATGCCAACGCTCTGGCTTTTATGCGCACGTGATTTCGATAGCAGCCTCTGTCACTAAGTTTTTTTGCATTGTAGTTCTTGTTAAGACTTGTGTCTTGAATGCCGATAGAAACCCAATTTTCGGAGAGCCCGCCAATAGTAATTTTAGACTATACTGTCACGACACCAAGTGAAGTCAGTCGTAAGTATACAACACTAAACGCGGATGTGTCATACAGCACAAAAATGTTTGTTCGCTACTTTTCATTACCTGTAATGCATCGTCAGCACTGATAAGAGGTATGTTTCATCTACTACTGGTGCTAATGCATCTTTGCCAACAGACCAGTACATCTTTAGAAGCAAAATCGCAAAATCGTTTAAAAAATGCTAAATGGATTCAAGGACTCCAAAATATAACCGTCTTTGAACAACACGAATCCGCAAGGGCACCATTACCAACGCTTAGAATCTGCCTCGAACATGCCGACGAACGGTAACTAATTGAAGATCTGACACGTTCTATTAAAATGGCACGTTTACGGCATCTACGCTTTCGGCATGGAAATTTTCCCACCTTGATATAAATTTTCACCCAGCTATGCCACGAACGCATTTATGCAGTACGGAATTCTGGCAGCGTATTCCGCAGCGCATTTTTCTATTAACCAGGCATAGCCATGACTCGGCATGACATCGACAAGCACTGAACTAGCGTTACCGTCATAGACGATTGGTCATTAGCCAATATTCACATATTGTCGCGTGTGAACCAGTTGCATCACACAAAATGTTTAATGCATGCGTTTCGGTATACTCGGTGCTGGCTTTTTGTTTAGCTAAACATATATAAAAGTCTCAACATTTAAATAATGATATATAAAGTTGAATGGTCTCAGGTAATCACTGACTGGCCAAGCCAAGCGTTAGCGTAGACGAAGGCACAAGCCGCTATGTAGAGTGTTGTAATTGTTATATTATTGCAATCACCAGTGGTCGACTATTGAAATAATGGAATAGTGGTCTGTTTCTGTACGCTCCATTAAATTCGAGATTCTTTTGGTAACGCCTTGGCTTGGTATGACCCTTTGCAGGGTATGTCGCGAGTGTTGTTGGGAAATAGACGTCTTAATTGTTTATCTCTGAAAATGATTTTACTTATTTAAACCAGCTTTCATAATGCTTTCAACCCCTAGCAACATTTTGGAAGTCGACCTAGAAAGTTAGAGCAGTTTTTCGTTTTAGAGGATGACGTCGAATGTTGATGAGCTTCGTGTAGCCAGGATCCGTCGGAAGTCAAGTTTGGTTCAGCTGGACGACCGATAAGGAGGCGAAGACCATCTGTCATGTAGTGGCAAAAGAGATAGAGAGAAAAAATGTGTTCTGTCATTTCAAGATTTCGCGGAAAAACTTAAATGCTCTGGCAATACCTAATCCATAGGCTGAGCTCCGCTTAAAGGTAGAATGTCATAATATGAGAAGGTGTTAAGGAGAGACTTTGCTGAATGGACAGCTAAATTTAGATTATACATCATTAAACCTCATGAAATCATATATGTGGCTAAACACTACTTACGTATATCGTAAAAAACTACATAGTCATGGTTAATGGCGTATTTCCTTGCGTCGTGGAACTATAAATACAAACAATTACATCTCCGTTGAAGCTATGAAGCTGCATTCCGTAAAGTCACCTTCTCCTTTCAAATAACAGCCACGAATTGGACCATGCCCCTAAGATAGGTTGTATGAAATGTAGAATAAAGTGCCCGTTCCTAAAATGTATTCTTCCCACATTTAACTTTGCCCCAAGGCAGCATGGGTCTCCTGTCCTATGGATCCTTTTGCAATCGCCTGTGAATCTATGAGGCGCCGATCAAGAAATGGAACGCATAATGCATCATATTATTTTTGTTTCTAATAGACATATTTTATATCAAGATGCCCCGAGTAAGTAAAACGAAATCATTCATTATTCGAACGAGGACATCGATATCCCATCAGCAAAGCGGTAATGGTTTCTATGGGATGTTTTAGCCTCGGCCACTTTTCCTATATAAGTCGTACGGATAAATAAATAGCAAACATTCTGTTTTGCGTGTGTCTACTGTACCCAGCAACATAGAGCTTAGCAGTGGCACTGTCAAAGCTTGTTTACACCGACAGTTCGAATAAAATAATAGTTCTCTATCTGAAAGAAAAGCAGATTTCGAATGTTTGAATACCACATCTGCTAAAAAAAAGCGTGAAGACAATGTTTATCGAAGACAATTGTTACGTTCTGTATTATTACTATTATTTCTTGTTATGAAGCTTCGTGAAGAGCTAAACCAGTGTTTTAGCTATTTTCTTTGTTAACACAATATCTTCTAGTACTATAATCAGCGCTTATTAATCTGAGTGGATCTTACTTCTTTGTATGGTGTATTACGCATCAAATTTACTTCTCATTCACAGTCGAATTAACCCAAAATATTTTTGGTGCATTATTAGTCTACCCAGCAAACGCAGTATGTGTTCAGAATATGGTTTGCCCACCTAAAAAATATTTTTAGGGCGGGCTATCAGCTAACATTTAATGCCCACGAAATGCAAGTTTGAATCGGGCAGATGGGAAACCATCTGTCCGATTTGAAAGATGCAATAACATCGTATTCATGATTCGGACTCTCTTTGCAGATAGCATTATACCTGTGAAGAATGAACCGATTATGTACGCTAGCAGAATTCTTCACGAAACACCTTATTGTGCTCCAGATTATTGGCGTGAGAAGAAACAGCATTCTGTCGAAGCCGCATCAGATTTTTATTGCAGCAAATGTATTAGTTGATTAAAGCATCTTTGTTTTTGGATTTCATCGTTGGCTTTGTCAGTAGCAGAGGGACCTCGCCTGTTTACGTTGAGAAAACAAGGAGACTGCTCGAATCGAGAAGCGCAAACGCGTAATTATCAAATGCGTAAACGGCTTTAAATTCGGAGCTCAAAGGGGGAACCTTGATACTCAGGGGGGAGTAATAATAATCAATAAGAATAATGTTGACCATTTGGGACCTGGAATACAAAGGTACATCAATATAGCCTTAAATATACACCGATCAAGTTATAGCTATCGTACCCAGGAAGACACACCTCCTCTACAACATATTTTACTAAAGTGAAATCCACACCAGCTCGCGTAGATAACATGCTGATGCTTTCTCTTTTGCAAAAAAATATATATTTACGTATATTCCTGTTTTCCAACTTGCTGGACTAGAATTCACAGAACCACTTATCTAAGCTGAAAACTCGTACAAAACACCTGTACTTTGTCATAGAATTTTCCATAGTTGGGAACGTTTGTGGTACACACGAGTGTCAACATACCGAAACATGTTTTGTAACAAAGGTGCACTAGCACCTGCATGCCTTGAAATGAGCCTTGTAAAGATAACCGTTGGCACTGGCTGTGCTCAATTTGATCCACTGCGGCTGGTTAATTGCTACAACCATTAGAAAACACGACATTGCTTTTAGCGCATACCTCGGTGTTGGCTGAGATCGTACAGGTTCGTGCTCCGCGCTTTCGAACAGCCGCGTCGTTGTACGCTGGGATTGCAGAATATCTTAAAGCGGCAGGCAGAGTTGACTCGCAGCGCCATACAGTACAGCTGGCACCGCCAGCCACAAGGCGATTTTTTCGTCGGTCTCTTAAAAGTAACGTATTTTAAGGAACACCTTGCCTCTCATAAACCCAAAACTAAGAGTTTCAGGTTTGAGCCAAGGGCGCTGAATTGGTTCATACCCGTATGTCGTGGAACTAACGATCGCATCGGTCACAGAGGTGACATAAGACTCAAATGATGGAGTTTTGTGTTTTAAAACGCCCTCCCTGTATTGCTTTGAAGAATCGTATGTTGCGCAAAGGCCGAGTTTGTGCATTCATCGGTCTTTGCCACCTGCTTGTTTGTTCTCGACGTGTATGGCTGCATTTATGTCAATAATTGGTATCATTAAGTTGCAATTGAAACTGTGCAGCACTGCCGAATATCTAACAGAGTCTGTGTATTACACGGCTATTTTTGCTGTGCAGTATACTGCGTCCTCCTTAATAAAGAAAGATCATTTTTATATTTATATTACATGTAGACGAAACCTTAGCACTTAACTGCGGAATCCGCCTACTATCATGTTGCTTTCACGACTAATTATTATAGTGGCATTGTTATTACTTTAAGAAACACGAAACAACAAAATGACGAATAACATCACAGGTCACAATCTTCCTTTAGAAAATAGATCACGCTAACAGGACTGAGGGCGCAAAGATCCAACCTGCTCTAGCATTTCGAATAAGGAGTTCCCACTTGATCGGTAATTGGTGGACGTCGGCGCAGTAATTTATGGGTGGATAAAATATAAAATTGTTCTGGGAGCATAAAGTACAAGCCGCAAGTGTGAAAGAGGTTGGCCTAATATAAATGTAATTTTTTGAAAAACCGTCGAAAAAGCGACCAAGTCAAGTAAAAACGCATCTAAGTCTCGTGCAGAAAGCGCATAAACAACAACGTTGTCTAGATATTGATATGAACGCTAAGACGATTAGCCTTACTAACAACTCTTAAAACATCAGCAGAGTAACAACACATGGATATAACTGTATCGTACAGATTGTTACGTGCAAAAAATTAATTTAATCGCCGAGGATTTTTTTCTTCAGAGATGCAACAGTTTATCCGATTTATCACAGCTACTCGGATTTGTAAACACAGCGGTCTAACTTCTAATTATTAAAGGTATGTCCTATTAGGCTTAACATGCGGTTTCGCCAAATTATTTAAAGGGAGCAACCATTGATTACAATAAACGTCAGTAAACATCTACTGCTAGGCGCTATGCACGGGCACAGTGTTCCACTTAAAAGACTTCTGGTAGACGCACCAGTCGAAATTCGTAGACATACGAACGTAAACGTACCGGCCACTCGTTCTGTAAATAAACAAAATGCCTACTTAATTTGCAAGCGACGCTGTAGTTTTTCGTATCCTCAAGTCCACTTGCAATCGAATAATGAGAAGTTACACTTGTGTGGCCAATTAGGATAGCACGGCCTACTCAAATTGTGACCAATTACAAATCAGCTTCATTAACTTCATCTATTAGCTTTCAACACAGGGAATAAGACAACCCTACAAAAAAAAAGTAATCAGCAGGCACTCCCCAAAAGAGACTGTTTCAAAGATGACACCAGTAGGAGTAAGAGGAGTAAGAACGCCTCAGTTTGTCGTCTACCACCGCCACACCGCTTATATCCCTTGACGGATACAACCGCTACAGCGGTAGACGCTTAAATCCGTCATCCCTTAGATTGGTACAGATCGAAAATTCCAAGCAACTAGACAGAACTTTGATTTGGACTTGACAGGTTCCGTATGGAGTTAAGAAAACAAAATGACGTTTGTTTTTTACAATATTGCGTTTAGACAAATAGATCTTAATTTGGTGCTAAGCCTAGCCGTGTGAGCGTACCGTACTAAATATTCCATTAAATGTTACATCAGGCAGCACAAAGCTAAACGCGTATCGGGATTACTTGGCAAAAAACTAATTACACTGAGAGATTACTCATTCCACAGCAGTCGAGCTCCGGTTCGGTATCACGCCATTATTGTTCGCGAAACTAATGCGAGCATGCTAAGTCACAACGAACCACACATGTGACATCTCCTAAAACACTGAACGGTAATCAGCTTCAAAGGATTAGATTATGTTTGCCACGTACCTGGAGCAGCTGGTTTTTCTGATTGTCCTTTACGACGAAATCTTTTTGGAGCTCGGAGTTCTGTGCGGATAAAGAAATTGTTGTTTCTAACGGAGTTGCTTTTAATCATAATGCTAGTTGACTAGTTAAAATGGGAAAATAAAACAATCATTTTAGCTTTACTCACTTTGCGAAGAGGATAAGATCAATAATAAATACAACTTTTCACGCAAGAATCTAATCTGATGGAGTCAAACCACAAACTCGACCAGCAAAATTTAAAGTTGAGTTTAATCAACTTCTAAATAGAAAACGCAAAGTACGCAGTCATTCAGATTCAAACCGCGCGCTCTAACTGCGCTATCCTCTCACTGTGGTGTGTATCAAAATATAAAGTATGCGGATGCAATTCTTTGACGAAGGCTGTTTTCATCTTTCTGAGCTAGCCCTCACGCAACGACAGATGTATAGCAAACCATTTTAAACGTTTCGATCATCGACGACACGTAAATAGTGCCTTCCGATAATAAATAGCTAACCAAACTGAGCGATCGAAAAATGAAAGCCAGACAGAGCTTCCTAAGACACGTCCTAATCAAAGTATCAACCAAAAACTCCTGCACCGCGATAAGCTTCGAGTGGAACGGACAGTATCTGTACAGTGTACGTACACGCTCAATGACTATTGATAAGTTGAAGTTGCATTGTCATTAGAGCTATACCACAGACCACAACGTTGCCTGAATTACAATGACGCTGAATTCACTTCAGTCTGGCGGTAGCTATGTAAAAACTGCGTTTGGGCGGCAGAGGCATTATCCACATCGGATGTAAAGATTTGTTATTCTTTACTTCGCGTTCACCAATCAGGTGGACTCCTGTTGTAAATCCAATTCACAATCGGGATCTACAACAGGCAAATACTCCATAGTCGTTTTACAAGGCTTTTATCTAGATTCTAACGTTGATTTGCTGCCACGAAGCTCATTATGTGGCTGTTTCCGGTAGAAAATGTATTACCTGCGCGGTCCACGAAGTCCTAGCTTAGTTTACTGGGTACCCGACCTGCAAACATTAAAGCCTTTTTCGTTAGTTACGTCAGCGAAACCATTTGTTTCTACTATCGTTTTTCAGAATGATAGTGCACGCGTATTGGCGTAAACGGTAAACATCCTTAACCTGCACACTTCGCCCTTACAGTGTGTTTAACGCACGAAACAGTATGCCACTTTCGGCGAGCTGGTTAATCGTCATTTGTGTTTATATTCGATATCAATGTTTTTACCAGGTTCTTTGATTCCGACCAAACTCATAAGTGGTTAATAATAAACTTATTTGTCTCGAGAATGTGCGTAATACATATTTCTAATCTATTTCCTGTCAGTTTTCTCTGAATTCCAGCGATAGCGGAAAAAGAAACCGCCTGGTGCATATATATATATATATATATATATATATAAGGGAACATATTCTCATGTATGTATGACGATTTTTTTAATATTGTAAGATTTTAGCGCTGACCTAGCGAGCGTGGTAAAGCGCAAGACGTAAAATTGTTTTGCATTACAGAACACTTTAGGATTTAACAGTGCATTCAAAGTGTAGCACAAATTAATTACGAGTCCGCCCGACTTGGACTATATCGTGCATCAGTCTCAACTTATTCAAAATGCAATACATACATATCCAATTCGCTAAAAAACACGAGATTGTTACATCACTCAATATCGAGGTAATATAGCAAACACACATCGTCAGTTCCTAGCTGCAATCCGATATACACCGTAACAAGCAATGACCAAAAACTTTAGTACAAAAGTTAGAACAAAGAGACAAAAGTTACCTTGGAGATAACGCATGCATTCTGCATTAAAGTTTTACTGCGCCGCTTAAAATCGTGCCTGACTTAAAACACGTTTCAATATGTTAACAGATGAGAAAATATTGCTGTCTGACCATGGGCAGAACACTGGCATCACGCGAATATTACTACATGTGTTTGCATTCCGAGAATGCTTACATGTAGGAGCTTCAAGTATATGGAAGTATAAACTTCAAATTAAAATGTTCATGAGCCACATTGGGGGGATTAATCCAGTTATTTAATACGTTTAAAATTTGCAGTTTTAGCAACGGTTGCTCAGCATGACTCATAAGCATTACTAAGTCTTTCTAGAAGATTGCCATATTCAGAACATACGGGTCTTACAGTCGATACTGTTCTTCATCTAGAGATCTGACCCGCATAAAGTGGTGAACTGAGTAGAAGGTCCAAAAAGATGAAGAATAGATAGTTTTAAATTGACTGTGACAAATATTTAAAAAACTACGTTAACAAACATTTTCGGATCCCATTTTAAAGAAGTTACTGTACATGTTGTAGTGCAGTGAGTATCGTTTACAGTTGGCACCATATAACGAAATCTTGAATGCTATTTGTAGCGGACATTTTCGAAGTGGTTTTGCTGTTGTGACGAAGCATTCGTGTTACCCCTCGAATGGTAACTCCTGAGCACAGTAGAGATAGCAAAAAAGCCGTCCGTCAGCAACCTATTGGAAGCAGTTATAAAGCAGAATTCTTCGAACGAGTGTATTTGACTCCAGTGATCTGATGTTATATTACTCTGTTGCTAAGCCTTAAACATAGCCGCATAACTGGCAACAGCGGAATGATTGCCGGTCGGTAACCACTCATTTTAGTTTCTAGCTAGTAAATGTAAATCTTTTGCCGTACACCCGAGAAGCAAGCTCCAAATTTTTCGCGCTATGAAGTTTAAACCAAAAATGGTCTGTATGAATTAACGTAACTTCGCAAATTCTTCTCAACACACTATACGCGGGGTTCTTTCTGCACGTGGCTTGTTCCTTATCTTGAGTGACATCGTTGAAGAACCTTATGCGATAGTGAAAATACGAATATGCAGTGGAATTGGATTGAAACAAATCTAAAATACATCAATTTATATCCTACTGATCGAATTGCGTTACAGCCTTAAACACTTGTCCAAAAACAAATTGGATAAAAACCTTACAAGCATCTGGGCTCGGTTTGTTTTTGTACACATCAAGAGATTCTAAATCTTTAAAGAAACTAGACTTGCACTGACGCTACTCAAGGGAAAAGGTAAAAGGTTTAGTCCCGCAAATAGCCAATCATCTTGAGAGACATGCATTTATCCCAGACCTCCAAAGAGTGGAGAAACGTTTTTTTCGTATACCTACTATATAAGCATGTTCAGCACATTTTAGGGAACTGATAACGCTCGCTTTTCAAAGTAAAAGTCTATATAGGCTTTTACTTTATTATATAGACTAGACTGGTTATTTCTGATGCTCGCCTGTGATCCATCTCGTGGTCCTTAAGGGATTTTAGACTATCCTATTACGTACAGCCGTTGTATTCTGACAACTGGAGCCATCTTATATGGCGGGCTACGCGTTAACACTGAATCTGCCGTTCGAGAATTTTGTCATCATAGATGTTTCAACCTGACAGTATTATATTTGCCAAAGATAAAATGACGCTAGGACGCTACTCTTTCGTGTAATAAATCGTAATTTGCCCGGCTACAAATGATCGTTTATTATTTTCTGAGCGTATATTTCTGAATTTGTTGAGGCACTTTTGTTAATAAATTTGGATTACCCAGAGACCCTAGCAATTAGACCCTAGCAACAAACGAACCGAGTCAGTTAACGCCACCCGCTGCAATATACTTAAAATTGGTCTAAAAAAGTATTGTTGCCTCGTGGTATAGCTCGTCCAATAGAATGGATATTCAGGGAATTGTGCGCTGTGCGTTTAGTAAATAACATGAAGCTAACAATGGAACATTACAACGGTGGTATTTTGATCGATAACTTGGTTGCAAAGTGACCTTGTTCTTCGATGTGAAAAGCAATTTATAATGGAATTATACTAAAGAATGTGACTGTAAAATGCTCATCTATCGAAAACTTTTGGGAAAAACGAAGACACCCTGTTCTTTTATTACTGAAAGTGGCGAAATAAGCAGAAATAAAAATAATGAAGTCATAATAGTATCTCATAAAGGAACGTTTCTCTCTTACATTAACAATCTTTGACATAGCTTTGTATTTACGTTTTTTGTTAAGTCAGATTGAGACATAACTCGATAATGTTAGTCAAATTGGTCATCGCCTTCCGGCACTTCACCCCAATACCACCTCACATACTTCTCATGAGTTACAGTATTCAAGTTTAAGTGTGAGAAAAGAATACTCAAATTGATTAAAATCGGTCATTATAATTTTTCCAACACACATTTTTAATAATAATGGTTGATAACTTGGTCCAAATTTTACGCTCGGTAGATAATATTTATAGATTTGAAATTCCACCGATTTTTTTAAGAGAACGACACGGCTTATTCAGCATAGGTTCAATACACTCGGGCAGTGCAGTTGATTGTGGAATCTCGTTTTGCAGACCGCTTCAAAGGGCGGTATAGCAATAATGTAGTGTGTCCTGCGCAATTTAAGTACTTGCCATCCGTTGATAAACTTCAGTTGTTTAGCCGAATCGATTGAACGTATCATTTTGAATGGGCACATTTTTTCCTATTCCAATGACGACCGGCACCAAATAAGAGAGTGACGAAGCATTTATGAAATTGCTATTACTAAAGAGAGAATCCTTTTTTAAAACGTTTTTTGTCTGAGGTTGAGGGGCAACATATGACAAAATGTGGGTGTGTAGGAAGCTTGTATAAAGAAAAAATGCTTAGATCATTAAAACAAATAATAGTGGACACCACTACTACTTTTGAGATTTTTTATTGCCCCACATTTCTCATCGGATCTCAGATCTTCCACTCGTTTCTTTGACTGGGATAACGGCGTTGCAGTGGCCTGAAATAAGTGGGTGTCGATGTTGTATTGAATTTACGAAGAAAAGTGTATACACAAGAGCCCAGGAAACTTTCGACGTGGTATCAAACAAGTCAAGTTAATGCTGCTTGATTTTATTCACCCATTGCTTTTCCAGAAACGCGGCAGATGTGGGGTCGGCCAGACATTCCCACGCAAGCATAGCATTCGGTATGGTCTCGCCTTATGCAACGACACGAGTTAATTAACTTAATACATTCGCTGATACTCTTTTAGGAATAATATTGTTAATGTAATGATTTATTTTAGGGCATTGTTCAAAAACATTTTGACAATTTCATTCGTTTGCTATTCCCAGCCGCCATTATCCATCGCCGCTAGAGTTGTAGAAAAAGTCCAAGTTTAAAAAAATATACCTGATTTTAACAATACATAATGACAAACAGAATGTTTGTCATAAGCCAACACCATTCGAAAAATAAAAGTGCCTCTACCCCCAAAATGTTAACGAATCCGCGCGAACGGTGCTTCGGTTATAGGATGAGCAACTGCGTATCGCCATGCTATTGATACAGCTGTTATGCCAAGTTTTTCCAGGATGCGCTTCGACCTCGGCCCCTGTCCCATTTATCTGCTTCGCTCTTAATCTAAGCAAGCGACTCGTAAGCGAGGCTGGTTAATCCATAACGCGCGGTCTTCACCATCAGCGATGGAGCAGGCGCACATTTGTGCACTCTGTCTTGCCTGATCATGCGGCTCAAGAACGAACGAAAACAAGTTACTGGTGGGAACGATGGGGTTGTGTGAGTTTTTGTATTTGAGTCAACGGCGTATCATTATGGCTCACTAGAGGACAACCTTTCAGTGAAACTTGTTTAGCCCATATGTATATAGATGGAGACACTGCGTTGAAGAGTTCAACTAATCATCCGCTCTATATAATTTGGCATTGCTGCCGGCCTATCAGCGGCGTACCACACTTCTCCGTAACACATCTCAAGCTTGTATATCGTTTTTGAATAGTTGCCGACGGCGACCACGCAAAATATAGAGTTAACTTCGAAGCGCTACTTTATCGAAACCTGTTGAGGCAACTAATAAAAAATGCAACATATTCGCGTTTTTTATCCTGGCGTAGTTCCATCCTACGCAATGTGCGATAATAGTGGCCATTCCTATTGTAAGTTACCGGTGACGACGTCGCACATGCGACCAACAGATCTGCAACGCATGCATAGCTTATAACTCTGTATAGCATTCGCAACCAAGTGAATTTACCAGTACAAACTCGTCGGATGATGGTAAGAGATACGTAAGTAAGATGCACTAGTGGTTCTCCTCTGGTTATCTGGTACAACACTCGACCACACCCTAAACTTTAATGACATTTGTACTTATTCAAGGAAACTTTGGTCTTTATTTCTTGGTAAATACATATGTCTTTATACTACCAATAAACACGTATACTGGTAGAGAACTGCAAGGTCAAAGCTAAACAACAGAATTGCCTTTTGCCACGGTTGTCTTGCAAAATTATTTTCTAACCACCAAGTCACTTCGAACATAAATAAATTTATAAAGTGCCAAGCGTAGTCAGCGGACTGGACCGCATTCTGCATGTTGCTTATAAATCAGGCATTGTTGTTTTCCCGTGCAGGCCGCAGTCCAATGCTATCTATATTTCTTGAGGGCTAACCGTCAGCCAACATTTAACGCCCAGGGTAGCGCTTTCTGCATTACTTCAAAGACGGACCCCATAAATGTAAATGTGTAACGGCGGCGATCGAACGCGTGCACTTACGTGTTTGCTACGGTCAAAATGCGCACGCAAATGCGCTAAGCCACCGAGCTCGACAGTTCAATACTGCCTAGTTTCTACTTACTCTGCGTCTCCTATTTCAACTAACGGTATTTAGGTACAGTAATCCGTCCGCCTGTAATACTTAATGAAGGTATCTATATATACCTGTAGGATTAGAATTTTTTTAAAGAAATTTGTGGTCGAGATATCTCCGTTTTGGTATTCTTGGCGTAACAATTTTTTTGTGATTTTAATGTAATCAAAACTGAACGGATCTCAAGAGCTACATTTTGCTACTGATTTAAGGACTAAATTTTAATAAATCCCGTGGAAGTCACGTAATAACGTTTTTAGTTAAATATTGCAAAATAAAGGTTTAAGGTATGAAAAATAATTACGTGACACATGAACAACGGCTCTATCTTTAAACTTCAATGGACGTATAAATGTCCTAACCAGAAATCCGTCATCAATCCTCCAACCGATTGTAGATGTACAACTTCTTTTGATCTGTGCTCGAAGCATTATAGAGACTTAGTTGAAAGAAAAACAATTCCCAATGAACATGGTAAGATAAAAATGTGCCTTGATGCTTAAAATTTTCGCCTTGATTCCGTAGTTTTTTAGAATCACACATTACTAGAGCAATACCAATGGCAAAAAGAACCAATTGCCAGCAATCCCTTCAGACAAGGAAGAGTTAACGGTTGGCTAGGTCAATTCGGCGTTGCACTCCGCTTGTCACTTAAGTAGAACTGCTCGTGGCGTAAACCATTTATGCTTCGTCAACCACCGCTTTATTGTTCCCTATAACGATTATTGATGGCACTGTAGCTCACCCGTCTCTAAATTCGTCTTTGCCACACGTGAGCTGCCCAAACTTGCCAATATACGGCACCTGTTCAACGGCAACCTGAGACGGGCAGTAAGTTTTCAAAAAGGATTCTTCTACGCCACCAATCATGTGAATAATTATCTTTATGATAGTTTGGTTTGGTATTATGCACGTATGTTTAACGCAGATTTACGCACGTGATAACTAGACAGTTTTCAACAAGCGACTCGTTCGATTTGTAATGATCGTTCAGTAAGGATACGTGGTGATCATATCCTTTCGCTCCATTGCCCTCGAGAATAGGTCACTGATTTTTCTGAGAAGGTTGGAACAAAGGCAGTAAAACGATTAGTCAGTTGCCTTTTTCAACGTAAGCGCTATGAGACGTTTTTACCACGAATACGCTTTGAAAATAAAATATTTCCACCTAATTCGAATTGTGTGTGCCATGCAGTAAACGTAACTCTACAGAGCGAATGAACCGCTCAGTGAAACACTCCGATGAACTTATCCGGACGCTAGTAGAAAAAATGCTTTCCAATTTTCTTATCCAGTTTTTTTTCTTGTCGTTGTTTTTGGTTCTTTAGTTTAAATATACGTCTAGCCTCATTTTATACCCTTTCGAACATAGATTTAAAGCTTATAGAAGTTATTAAAGTATTGTTTAATAGTTTGATATTGCTAAATAAATTAGTCAAGCAATCAGTCAAGATTTCGCCTTGTCGTACAGAGATTGTTTGTAAAGATCGGTATGCGCGCCCTTCGTGTACAGTCTACCATTTATATAATCCTTGTTTGTATATATGAATACGCTTTTGACTTGTTGTGACCGGGGACACCTCACAGCTTATTTAATTGTTGCTTGAGCCACGTTTGAGAACAAAGTTAATTGGATCTTGGGGCAATAGATATATGGCGAAAACCCGCATTTGCGTTAAGCATGAAAGATAGGAATAATTGGGAGATTTTGACGTACAGCGCCGTTGTCCGTCTCCCACGTATCCATGATCAGACTCGTCAGTTTCTTGGAAGATAGGTAAACTGCCGTTAAAAATATCAGTGCGAGGCCTTACAAACCTCAAATTAGCTTATTTAAAGTTAAGCTTTTTAATACTTATGTTTTTATTACTTATATTTATGATTATTTATTTTTAATACTTATTAAAAGGATTTTGATTTCGATTGGTGACGCGTAAAAATTCAGTGATTAACGTCACTCCTCCAGTGACGTGCAGAATTTTAACGAGTTTTAAGATTAAATTCGGTTGAGTAGGTGATGAATAAATTCTTTGCGATATTGTGCATCGTATTATTATTGTACACCTGTACAGCGTTTACCTGTACACCTCAAATAGTCGCTCTCTGCGAGCATCCGTGGGCTGCGGGTGAGACCATCGACGCGCACGGGTTGTTAGTGTGGATCTGAGGCTCCCAGCACCAGCGAATACTCAGTGAGCCTTTTCACCTGTTCATTGTACCGTCGTCGTTTTGTGTTGACTTTCGTGTTTTGTTTTCGCACCCGAACTTGTATTTAGGCTGCGTTTCAATAGCTGGCCCTCAAAAAGACGCCAATTTCTGAAAGGATTACTCGACGCAAAGCCCGATCAGCCCAGTTGGCAGCGGCATTACTAAACCCAGTGACGTGGTCAAGAGGAAAAGTACCGAACGGCGAAACTAGTAAATAGAATTAATTGCCTCATCTTCAGTATAGTGGATCTACTATGGCTGCGCTAATGGATGCAGCTGTTACCCAGGGATCAGAGCGTCTTACAAAGGAAGCCGATGAGAACGTGGCTCAAGTTGCAAATTGGAACACGACTAAAGGTGGCTCGAAATAGGACACAGGAGTACGGCGAGAAGATTGATCGTATTAAATTGTACTACGAAAATAGTTGATAGGATGTTGACTTCAATAGCGAACCATTTTAGGGTGATATTCTGCAGTGAAATATTCAAGCCACACCCACACTACAAGCCGATGTCCAAGTTTAACCTGATCTATTTTTGACCCAATACACGTGAAAAAGTTAAAAAAGGTACGGATTTCTCCGTGTTTTTGACCATACCAGTTAGTACGAAATGCAAAGAGTTGTCATACAGCTGAGTCAAGATCCCAAGTGTGGAGCGGGGTTTGTAGAAGGAGAGACTCTGATATTCCTAAAAGCTTCTCGAGTGGTTACGGTTAAAGTAGAGAAACTCAAGAGCTAAAGACAAGCTTTTCAGGACTGTCACGGACATTGTTGCTGCAGTTTGCGACAGTGACCAATAATAGGGTATTTGCAAGTCTCACTCTCGTGTACATTGGATTTCCCACCACTTGCTGAAGTAAACGAAAAGGACGTCATTTTACAAAAACCACGGAGTTAAAAGGTCGCACCTCTGAGGTCATTAGTGCTGTACTGCCACCCGTTCTTAACCTTAACTCCGGATATTAGCTACAAATTCCTTAGGCTACTGCTGGGAATCTCAATAGACACTTACCGACCATTGCCTCTGCTACGGTAGCCTCCCTTGACACAGAAACTGATGTTCGAGCACAACTTGTATCAATTTGGCAGACTTCTCCTTTTTTTAGGCTGTGTGACATTAGTGAATACGAAGTTCAGACGGTTGTTGAAGGTGCTGTGGCTGGATGGGGGACTGCTGGCACTAATGTGCCTAGCAAGTTACTGAAAAATTTGTCCTCGCGCTGACGCGCTTCCTCTGGCTAATATCTCTAACCGATTATTTAGCGGTGGTCTACTTTTAACCAAAATAAAGATTCAAAGATAATTTCTTTTTATAAAGACGAGGAGAGAGTACTCGAACTGGGAACTAGCAGTCAATATCTCTGGTCGATATGTATCCAAATTTTTCGAGGAGCTGGTGCATAGTAGGCTCAGAAGACATGGCAGCTTGAAGCTGGCAGATTTTTGTCCCCAAGTCAGTTCAATTTTCCAAGATCAAAAAATATGACCCCATAGATGTAAATGTGCAGCTGCGGGATCGAACCCGTGCGCCTACGTGTCTCCTCCGGTCGCAAATCGCATGCGAATGCCTCAAGCCGCCGAGCTCGCCTTGTTTTTGAAGATCAGGTTGACTGAAACCACCCGTTGATCTAGCTAAAAGCTTGTTAACATTGGAAACCCTTAAGGTCCGGTGCTTGGGCCGTATATACTTATAATCTTTGTACATTTTATTTTTTTTTTAATTTCGGCGGGCAATTTCTTTAACACCTTGGCCTATGCAGAGGATACCTCTTTGTTGTTTGACTTCAAATCTACCAGACTCAGCAACGATATTGAGTTGAGTGGCCACCGAAACGCTTAAGTCGCTTAATCTGCTCGTGAATGCAAGTAAAACGGAACTTGTTTTGTTCGTACATCTCAGAGAATTATCAACATATAACAAGTCTCACTTAATGGCACTCGAGTCATCCCTGTCAAGAGCTTTACCCCAAGAGGTTTAACCCTCAAAAGAAGATGAGTTAGCAAGCTCATTTATCAACACGGGTGCCTAACCGTTATACTGCGTTATATTATCGCGGCATGTTGAAGACTCAGGCAAATGAAAATTTCGCTTGAGAGTGTCATCTTTGTGTATAAGACATTGCTGCTGCGTGTTTCGTATTAGGCACGTTCTGTCTAGCGTAGAGGCTAGCCGCAAATATCTTGCAGGGCGCAAGTCAAAAGGGCAAGAAAGCTCCTAAGGCGATGGGGCTTCTCTGATCTCTACGCCTCGTACGAACCTCTATAATCGATAAGTTAATCGATAAGTTAAATAAAATAAAGTCGCTCCTATGACCTTCGAGATGGCGAAGGGTACCATTCCGGTCGAGATTGCTTTTTTGCTTACCGCGGTTGCCTGCTGCTCTAATTATTGGAACTCCACGTTTGTAATATCCTTCATTTCGAAGGAGTTTAACAGGCACGCTCTAGTCTCGTGTCTGCCATGAAGTTGAAATTTTTTTCTCTAAAAGTAAAACCACTGAATTGTGTTAATAAGTTTACGATTGAAACACTAGTGCTTGTAGATGAAATTGGTAGGACGTCGATCTGGGACTCCCTCTCTTCCATATTGGATTACACACGCCCACACGTCTCTCAATCAGTTTTGGTGTATCACACTAATCGAATTTACATATAATGCAGACAATGTAAATAATTGTGTTCATAATTGTACAACTTTACAAAACAATAGTAGACTAGTGTCTCCGGCAGTTCTAATAGTCTTTTATCATTATTTTTTCGAGAACTCAAGCAGTGTAGGACCTGCAATTCAGCCAACCGGCATTTATATTGTATTTCATTGTACTATCACTGTGTCCTATCGTCCTTGGCTTTATACCTTGATTTAGTGGCCGCTGTCTATGATTAAGTTCAATTTAGTCGTCGGTTGCTACAGTGATGCATTGATTTATAAATTCAGGCTACTATTCGTAGTCGATAAAACGCCAAAGCCATGTTTCATTCCAAGGCTGGGAAACGCGAGTGTAACACAAAATGGTTGTTGCACAGAGATGCTCCGAAATGGTGATTAAGGCATTGCATTTAGGAACTGTCAGTAAATGGGGGATTTTTTGCAGAAAATGGTGCATCGGGCATCGAAAGAACCAGCAGATCGTTCGTTAAATAACATACCGTTCCAATCATTGGTGTGGATCAGACCGTGAAGTAAAGCGGTATTAGGGCGGGCATTAACAGTAGTCTGCGCATCGTGGCAGCAGTCACAAAAATTTTATATTATGATTACAAAGACTTTGTAGAGGTTACAATTTTGCTCGAAAAACTTTAACCATAGTGTCCTTCATATTGAGTACTGGTTTTTTAGTTGTAACGGTCTTCGTGGACAAATGAAGAGCTCTTATAACAAATTTGTAACCAAGGGCCGAATGTACTCTGCCTGTCTATAACAAGCATATCTCTTTTGTGATGAAAAGGTGGAGAGTAGGTTTGTCCTAGTGTAACAATCTCTTTGTAAGCATAAGTATGTATACTCGGGATCGCCCAAAGTGATACGGTAAGCGCTTCCGAACTTAAAATGGACAGAGTCTCCAAATGGCTTAGCTTAGTTCAGACCTCAGGCTTTCGATTCTGTTCACGCTCCAGTGAAAAACAGTTACGATCATTTACTAAATGCTTGATGAGTAACCTGTATGTGTATTAGACTACTAATACAATAATGCTGACACCCAAGTATCCGACTAAAGGAATATAGGCATTCGGAAGGCTTGCATTTTTCATAGGAATGGCAAGTGATTTATATTTTGTGTATTGACGTCCACACGGTAAGTTTCAACTCATTGCATTGTCTTTTTTTTTGATAGGTAAACTATAAAGACGCCCACACGTAAGCCTTTTCAGTAAACGTGCATGAAAGACTTTGGCAAATGATTGATTATAACTATTCCAAGGAGAATCCAAGGGAGTATTTCTAATCGGCTATTGCCGAGCATGCATGAGCATTATTTTTATCTTTCAGTAGGCTAGGTATGAATAGTAAGACAGCAATCGATCTGCTCTTACGGTCGCAAACTTGCGATAAGCTCATCAACTCGGCTGTTACCTGCTTCTCCATTCAACCAATCTTGCCGGGTAACATGTTGGCAGGCAAGGCTATCACGTTCTAGAACGAAAAACGTCGATGCTGATAACAAGAGTCATACTATAGTAGTGCGGTTCTATACGCCTTAAGAAGCCAGTGAAACTCGGCGCAGGCTTAGCACCCGAGGCTGTCTGCTGTTCATCCAAACATTGATAGTGTTTCAACGTAGTGGCGGTATCATCTTACGTCGTGTGCGTCTTCTCCTTGCTTTGGCTTCATATTACAACGAAGGGTAAGTAGCTGTACAGTTCATCGACGGAAATGAGTCGATTAAATGGATGGTCTGACAAGCGAAAGAGAACCTCAACATTCAGAAGCAGCAGTCCGAGGGACGAGGCGAGGTAAGTGGGCTAATAATACAACGTGTTGTCGAAATACTTCTTTAATCACCGCGGTAATAGAGACTAGCTTTGAACACTGGATAACTGCAGTGGACAGGAAGCAGAAGAATCAAGCGATTTAATAGTGACGACACCGATCAAGGAACGCAGTTGACCAAACGTTCAACGGTTGTTTCGTATTGTTCAATGCTGTGTAGACAAAGCGCTCCTTCCCAGTCAGTTGATCGCTTCTGGGTGTGTTGTCGGTTTGATTTCAAAAGGAAGCGTCGATGACAGATTTTCTCCCCACAAAATATTTCTCGTGTAGTTAGACTTGCGCCGTTACATAGCACCGTAGTGTCCATACCGGGCTCATATTCTTTTACCGATAAAATGACAGAAGACGAGGTCAGGTGAAAGGTCATACGGCTGCTACAGTCTTCAATCGAAAATATCAGTCTGGAGGAAAGCGCTACGTACGAATTGAGATCGATGTATGGCACAACAAGGGATCCGAATGTTGAGAGAAAAGTTTGAAATAGAAGAAGTTTAAGCGGACGAGAAGATAACAGGTTTGCACATTTCACAACAATCTGAGACACATGTACGCACACACATAAAAAGGAATGGAGAGGGCGAAGTATGACTGAGCACAATGTCAGCTAAATCAGCAAGAATAATGACATAATAACATAGATAGGGTGAATAGGTTGATTTGATTGGTTGTGTACGGACATCCTTCTGAAAACTTCAAATCCTTTCCATCTTGCTCCGTGCTGTGTCCCGCTATGTATAAACGGCTTACAAGTGAAAGTCGCTCCCACGCTTCCAGAGCCCGGGCGCTTTCTCCTCCTGATCTTCTTCTAAAGCTCGGCTCCTAGTTTGTTTTCACAGGTTCGACGCGGCAAGCACAGTCCTGTCCAAGTCCACTTGGCCCTTAAATCTATGCACACCGTCCTCTGAGCTCATAGTAGATATGTTGTTGGCCAACTAGCCCCTGGAATATGTTGCCAGGGAGGGCTACGCCCATAAGTGACACTCATGGAGAAGTCCGACCGCGCACATCGTGGAAAATGTGGCATGTTCTCCCAAGTTTGGGCAGCGGCTTGGCCGCTTGCAATGTCAACAAGCCGAGGATCACGTATCCGACTGGGTACACATCTACCCGCCGGGTTGTGGCACCATTGTCGCCGCCAACTAGGAGCAAACGAACGGAGGAGAGGAAAAAAACAACAGCGGGATGCGCGTTCATAGGCTCGTTTTCCAGTAGCAAGAACGACGAATCGATGAGTGACTTGAGTCAGCGAGGGTCGGCATCACGTCTGCGAAGGGATACACAAACCGTAGGAATAGACAGCTACTTGGAAATATTAGAATTTAATGCACTTACCAAATTTTGATATTTTTATGCTACATTTATAACCCAGGCGCTGCCAGCAAGGTTGATGATCAACAAGTCTGTCTCGCAAAGTTACCAATGCTATGGGTATAAAAAAGGTAATTGTGAAATGTAGACTTATTTTTCTTGGCAACCAGCTACCCATAACTACGTGGATTTTGGAACGAATAGGTCGATACGTTGTGTACAGCAACGTACCTTTCTTCCGTTCCTATGGTAGCTGTACAGTTGGCCTAAATTCTTGATGTGTATGAGAGCCATGTTCAATATCTATTCTCCATCTACTATCGCACCTAGCTTTTAATAGGGTGCGCAAAAACAAACTTTCAATTCAACAAACGATTTTCTTTAGTTGAGTACGTGTACCGACTGCTGCCCATATACATAAGTCAAGACCACTTGTGGTAACGGTGTTTCAACCAATTAGAGTCGAAAGGTACTAGGTTACTCTGTGTAGCGTCCGAAAGAGACCTGTTAACAAATGACCTCGCATCTTTTAGCGCACAAACAGATCTGGACGTCAATTTTCCTTGTTGAAAATAGATAACGGTCCCTTACCTTACACAGGAGTTCCAAGCAAGAAGGTATGCATAACGCCTTCTCTGTGCAACAACCTCTTATGGGCTGCGTAAACTGTGCGTTTTGTCTTTAAGCGTTCTGCAACCATGAGAGCTACCGAAATAACACAACATCTTTGCTCTTTAAGTCAAGACGGGTTTAACTTGCCTTTGAATTAGACATAGCCTAAGGTTGTTGCTCCGGGGCTAAGTGCCGGTTAGAGATGTGCGCAATTTCCAGACTAAATGAGATCTTGCGGACTCGAGTTCTCAATGAAATTCAGTGAATAACTCCACTTGATAATTAACAAACTTTGTTAATGACCACTATTGGCATTTGAAATTGGGCTCGTAGTATTCACAGGCTGGTATGCTCGTATTCGATACACGGGACAACAGGTGCTAAATTACTAAAGTTTTAAGCTATTTCATTTGCGCTTTTGTTCGTAGTTACCTACCCACGGAATTCATCTTATAATAGCTAAACGACCTATGTTACAATGAAATGGCTGCTCACGTCCATTTTACTCCGTGGTCAAGCAGAACTGTGAGGTGCCAACGTACGAAGCTACACCTCATGAATCTTTTGCCCCGTTATGTATGTAGAAAATATTTTACCAGTAAAATTGAACCAGCACTTAAACCTTGTATTGTCGACACCTACCCTAACCTAGTTGTGGTTCTTATCATGCTGTCAAGAATGAGAACACTGCTCCAAGATACGTTAAACTTGCGCAAGCCTTAACTGGTCCGACATCTTCGTCCATGGCAGCGTATCGTAACAAGGCTACAAAGGCCATAAAGATTAATCGTGCGAACCGTCTTTTTTTGATGGAGAGAATACATAGGATTCATTTCTGTTCGCTGCTTGTTGATGCGAAAGCTCTACAACGTGAGGCACAAAGGCGACCAAAATTGATCTACAGCTCCTATGAATGAAGATGCTTTGAATGCGCCTTTGGCTGTCTCGATTGTATGACAAAAAGTCGTTTTGGCCATATCCTGATTCTAGCCCAACGCCAATGACGAAAGTGCTTCATTTTAGATTGCCTGCCAAAACGGGCCACCGCACATATCAGTCCCCTCGCAGGTCTTGGCCAAATGCTTTAGATAAAGGTGACCGAGCGAAGTGAAAACGGAAAGTGAAATGATTTTGTTCTCATACATGGTACACTAAGATTGCTGCTAATAAAATTAACTGGATTACTCAATGCAAATTAACTTAGATTTTATCCAAAAATTATCAGCAATATATGATTTCGCATTCATTAGAATGTAGACACATCACGAAAATAAGCACGCATGCACCTGTGTGAAAAGCACCTAACTTCACTTAGTATAGTAAATTTAGCATAAACCAGTATGAAAATTGACACCAAAATCTAATCTTAACGAGAGATTTGGTTCTAAAAGGACCCGATGTAAACCAGGTAAAGCTTGAGTATTCATTCATTCATTGACAGTACAAGAATTACAATGCATCGTATGTAACAGAGCTTACGTAGACAGTTGTAGCATTGAAAAACAGCATACACGTGATTGGCTAAATATACAATCTTTATTGATTTCGTTCAACATCAATATTGAACCAGTCGCTTTTTGTTCATCAGTCACGTGTCTTTATCGAACCACTTGGCCATGTAAGCTTCGACAGCTATGGCGGATTTGATGCCGGCATCGCCGAGACTTTAGAAAATCCAAAGAGTCTCCCAGCTACAACGCTCGCAGATTTCAAACGTTGTTGTTTTTGTTGTTAACTAGGATTCACTAAACGAAGTTTTCTTGCAGTCCTCTTTGCGGTATCGATGATTTAGTGGCTGCCTTACCCAATATTTTTTCCAATGACATTTTCTACAGCGGCAAACTTAAGGATATCTACCAAATGAACACATTGTGTTTAAAGCAAAAGACCATCAACTAGTTACGTTTCGATATAGGGGCACGGCTCAAGGCACGCCGGTCATCGACTTAGCCGAATTGTTTGCGCGTACGCACAACAGCGTTATGCACTCAGCGGTATAGCATTAACGCGTGGCATGTTATCATCTGCATTTAATCCGGATTCTGAATCGAGGGTGTTGAAACGTTTATGTCGACGGTGGATCTACGTGAGATCTCACCCCTATACCAGCGAACAAAAGCCAGGCGTCGTTCTTACCCAAGCAAACATACCGCAGACTGTTTTTTACAGTGAAGCGCAACGTACAGGTGGCCGAAAATATAAGCCATGGAGTATCTACCTTGGGATACGAACGGGTGCTCCACAGTCCACCGCACAGTGATGCAAAGCTTGAACTAACGCTTATCACCCAAATTACGGTAGAAAAATGGAATTTACTTATTAAGCCAACTGCGTAATTGATGATTCAAAGAATGGCCACCTTAATTTACAGTACAATGTTTCGCACGGCCAACTGGTGTTTTATGGTTGGTGTGCTTCGCATTCCTACTATTTCACAGTCCTAAAGGTCGCGTCGGCCAATTAATGAGAGGGAACGAAGATGGGGAAATAATATGCGTAAGGTTTTAGGCATCTTGTCAAAAACAATGGCTGTAACCCTAAGCTCGTTACTCCCCGACAAATGGAAGACGTAGGCTCGACTTCTGGCATTACTCGTCTAATGTTTCGTATCTCTTTGACACGGATAGAAATTTTTCAAAGCGAGCAGTGACAAACAGAAGGATTAGGTGTGTACATCTTTAGCTGTAGGGCTCATTTTTTGGCGGAACAACACTTGCTGTTTCTATTACCAGCGCCGAGTAAAACCTCTACTAATGCACTTAAAGCGATAATAGTGATCGATCACTGATATATGTAGCCGACTAATTCTTAGGTGCTTATGATGTCCACCCAATATATGCGTTTAACGTAATGAATTATAAAACGGGGATGTATTTTTAGATCCGCGGTCGGATCGTGAACTTACCTACTGTATGATCCATAACGCGGCTTCTTATTGCTTACGTTATATTTTGAGTTTGACGGGACGACAACTTTATGTACTATTACATCACCCGAACACCGTTACAACCTCGAAGGCTCGCTTCAGTTCCTAGCTATCCCAAAGAAGCTTGGAATTCAATGCGGAATTTGTGAAGCGATAGAGATCGTTTATAACGCTGCACATTTGCCACCACAAAGTTTAAACATGAGTGTACCCAATGCAAAGCCGTACTACAAGACTAAGCCTGTTAAAGCAGAATTCCCTCAGCAACGCTTATCATAATTGAATTTTAGTTGTACGCATGTAATCGACCAAGCGTATCTCCAAGCTTTTTTCTATGCAGCATCATTACAACTGGTGTAGAAAACATGACTTAAAAAAATAACGAGTAAGCAACTCTAAAATCTGTAAGTTCAGGAAATTGTAAAATTCCAGGCAGAGGAGTAAAATAGTAAAAATGTAAGGGTTATATTTCAGTTTAAATATGGTCAGGCACTCGTATAGCCGCGTTCTAAATATTCTAGAATAAATTTTGGCTACGAAGGACAAAATACTTTGAGATTGAAAGCTGACTGCTTGATCGTTTGAAAATAAGATCGCCGTAAGAAGGTAAGAATAGAAAATCCTGTTCAAATGGTGGCACACGTTTTAAATCAAGTTAACATTGTAAAATTGATGTGTATGCACTAGGTTGTTTAGATAAATATAGTCATATTGTTGAAACTACTACATAAACTGCCCAAATTATGCAACTATGCGAATCTTATGCATAAATATTGGTTTAGGATACTGGAATATCGGGCATTTTAATAGTACCACATATATTTCAGTAAATCACAAGCTTCCATTTATTACTTGGCACCCAAAACCCAACTTACTACCCGCACCGATAAGCCCATAAAGGAGCACTGGTGTACCTTACGCGTCACGTCAACTGTATCTTAGTGCGTATGCATCACCTGTATGTGTAACCTATTGGCGCATTGCGCATTGCGCGGCCGCTTTGTAGCTTGTATGTGGCTCGATCATACGCATTGCGTTGCCGCTTTGTAGCTTGTATGTGGCTCGATCATACGCATTGTGTGGCCGCTTTGTAGCTTGTATGTGGATCGATCATACGCATTGCGTGGCCGCTTCGTAGCTTGTATGTCGCTCGATCGTACGACGTATGTAAGACCCCATGACCGACAAAGTTGGTACTTCACACAAGTATACATATATGTATGTGTGTGTTGGTGCATGTGGTATTATAATTGGCTATTTGGAAAAAAGCCATTAATACTTCCCGGTTGTATAATTAGATGCGATGAATATCGCAGGTGCTGTAAAGGTACGAGTAAAAATCCTTTACATCACTTTCAGCCACGCAAGAATAACTACACATTGTAATGCAATTTTTTACATTTCATTTTGATAGATACACCTTTATTGAACTTTTGATTTCATTATAACATATTAACAATCTTAAAAGACGTGTCGATAGATAGTCTGTGCATGCGAAGACCGACTTTTCCCTCGAGTACATCTATTTGTTTAATCAGCCTACAATAAATTACAAGATAATCCATACATATTACGTTAGCACGTTTCAGCTCTTGCCTTAGGCTATTTTTTTAGAGCTGACCATCACCCAACATTTAACGTCTACGGTAGCAGCTTTTACATTACTTCGTAAGACGGGCCATATAAATGTAAATGTGCACCGGCGGGGATCGAACCCGTGCACCTATGTGGGTCCCCCAGTCGCAAGGCGCATACGAATGCACCAAGCCACAGAGCTCGACTCTTGCCTTACGCTGTTAAGTCGGTATTTAGGCGTGGTTTTAATTTTAATTGGGTATAATTTTAACATCAAAATTTAAAATTATACATGAATGCCAGATTTCTACAGTTATTGTTGTCTACAACTCAATATCTATTTTTGGTCATTAAATGTGCGGCTAGCATTAGACATTACGCAATTTATTAAGCTCTATTGGCTCAGATCCATGCGGTGAGAGAACGGTCAGTGTTTATTTCTAAGTACATAGAAATAAATAATAGCCAAGTTTGTTAATCACAACTTAGATATTTGATCAGTAGTTGCGAATAAAACATTACGGGATGCCTAAACCAGCTTGTCTTACGGCCGAATAGATGGCTAACAGCATTATCGCTAAGCCAGCGAGCCTTATTCGACTTGTCCAAGCTACACAGGTAAATTCGCGGATTTGCCACGAAGAAGACCTTGCAACATGTGGATCTTGGCTGATGTAAAAATTCCTAACATTTGCTTGCTTGCTAAAAAAAAACGTATCGAAGTCCCGGAGGCCTCATGCTTACCCTATTTGTAGATGTTATATTTAGAAACAAAGTTGATAAAATATGTCAATCATCATCATAACTACTGGTCATATACATATATATGTAAGCAGTAAATATAAGTATTACTATAAAGGTAACTGAAAGTTTGCTGATACAGATCCATAAGCTCGCCATTATGCGTGGATTAAATGCACGCATAATGGCGAGCTACGCGGAACAAAATGAACGACACCTGGTAAAAGAAAAAAGGCGTAAAATTCGCTAAGAATAGTTGAAATTATTGGCGCTTCGCAATTATCAATATATCTCTACAAACAACATATTTGGTGTACACTACTTTGATCTTAAAATGACAGCGAATAAATATCGGACTAAAGTCATTCTTGATCTCCACCGTCGCCGCAAATTGCCCGGTAAAGGATTGATAGGCGAACAAAATTGTTCTCTTACCTGAAGCACTATATTTTGTATTGACGAATTTTTGTGTTTACGTTAAAGCAAAAAAGCATCGGATTTCGGGAAAATATCACTTTACGATGTATTTATTTGATCGAATTTGAGAGAATTTCGGATTAGACGGAAGTTGTGCAAAGCCTTTCACCTTCCGTAAATATGCTTATGACAGACATGAAAGAATATTACTGCATTTATAGAAAAAATATTACATGAAATATGTGTATGTCGCCCTTGCAATATTTAAATAACCGCGTCGGCATGCGGTGTGACGACTTTCTGCGGCTATTCACGTTTATGGGAATTTAACATGCCATAAAAGAAGGCCCTTATTCATAGTGTATGTATTCAATCACCAAATGATTAAATTACCTTCTAAAATTGGGGGTAGGTCTGGCAGTGCACAAATGCAATTATTTTGTGAGTCCATAATATTTCTATAATTTTCTGGGCCTTAGATGGGGCTCGAATCTAGAATATATAGAGCGAAAGGCAAGCCTCGTCCCCGCTAATCCTAACTAAGCACGAAAATAGATAGTCAACCTTTACTTAGTGTTCGAAAATTGCAAGTTAGTCATGGGGGAGTGCGTTTTGGCTTCGTTCAGTCCAATGGGCGCTTTGTTCATCTATTCTTCTATGTAATCAACGACAGATTAGGGCTTTTGGTAGTAGCTTAATACCGTGTGTGTGTATTGTCCCTGGAGTTCTATACTTCCCGTCTGAAGCACAGCTGCAGAATCCGTGAAAATATCAAAAGAGCTGCGAGATACTTATGGCTGACGCCAGTCCAGGTTCACCATTGAATATCGCCATTTTCGGACGAAAATGCCGTCAGCTTTTGTCCATAAATCCTAATACTCTCATGCGAGGCGTACCACGTCAAGACAGGTATTGTTGCTGTAGCGAATGAAGCAACTTTTAATAACGTGTATGAGTCGTGAGACACAATCTAAGGTGTGCCGATATATAAGTTAAAGCATAACCGAGAACATTTAAATGACAACATAAGAATTGCATCAAACGATTGCATCTAAGTGAGCAATCCCATCTATCCTTTTGCGATCTTTTCTATCTATGTCTATTAGATGCCGTATAAGGATGTGCATAAGAAACGCTAGGGTTCCATCAAGACCATTGCGAAGGTAGGCAGTTCTTGCTTTCAAAGCTGTGATGAGGCAAACTCAAAACGAATAAGGTAAGTAAACTTTGGAGGAACGAAAATTCATAGAATACTAAATAATAGCTTTTCAATGATTGATTTATGCAAAATGTGGGATTTGTCAATAGATTTGTTGACGAAAAAATAGTACATTTGAATGAATATGAAACTGAATCCTTAAGTAATGTTCTTTTGTATATAGTCGCTTTACAGATCTTATTATTAACCGAATGGGTACGTACATAAATGGTACGACATGCAGTGTTTGTGTTTTTGAACCTATTTTTGTCTGTAAGAAAACCGGCATACCCAACAGTTTCCCGTACAGTGAATAACCGTCTCTGAGCGAACGTCATAATCCCTGTACAATCCACTTATCAATGTACCCTCTATCTAGGAAATGTTACGTTGTGATGCTTAATACAGCAGGATTTCGATTGCTTTTCGCATCGGGTCCTGAAGGAGTCCCCATTATTTAATATACAGAACGCCAGATTTGCCTCTTCCCGTCGCCCGCTTGTAAAGCTATTTTAGTTCGCAACTTGTGTCCCCGCTATGAAAACTTGTTCTTTATAAAGACTAAAAACTCCCTTGGCTTTATAATTCTAGCCTACCATGTCATTACATTTACTGTATACTAACCAGGTCAGTTCATGATAACAAAACACGAGGCCATCATTAATATATACGCTGGTGGCCATTATCTCAGGCGTTTGAATTCACACCTCCCGTACTAGAGCGTCATGTTAACCGGAGCTCACCCAAGTTGCAGCGGAAATGTAGAAATTGTCTAAAATCTTGCCACAAGCGTTTCAAGTCGTTGAGTGCGGTGTATTTAGCATGAGCATATTCAGGATGGCGTCAAATGCATATAAGGTTACTAAATTCATAGCTGTCGGGCTCAACATTTATAAATCGGGGTTAACCTTAACCGCTTCATGAATTATGTTAGACTACAAATTGAGAAAATCGTTACGCTTTGGCTTAGACGGACTTTTAGCCCTGCGGAGCCCGTGTCACATCCAGCTGCTAAAATGCTATAATACATTTATATAATGATACGCTCATTTATACTTGCAAAAATGATTAAGGCTACTTATCAACTTTACCTCTACAACGAGTTTTTCCAGAAGTTATATTTACCTGTAGATGTAAAATGTCTCAATAAAGTTGCTGAAAACGTATCGGCTGCGTCTGAATTCAATTCATAACAAGTTTACCAAGACATTCTATGTTAGCGGACAAATTTAACCTACAATGGAAGTGATCTTCCGTCCAGAAGCTGCATAAGTCAGCAATATTTTTTCTCAATGGGACTACAAGCTCCCGTGCAAACAGCAAAAACCACTCCATCGCCGCAAGCTGCCTAAGTATGGGTCGCCGACGTGACGCTTTTATCCACTAAAAGCTCACCATCTTTCTTATTTCGGATCTCCCGTTCGGTGTTACTTTAAGCAAGGTTGTATCTTTGCAATTTCTGTTGCTGTTCATTACACCGAATATATGCATGTTTATCGTAATAATAGGCGAGCCCTTCGTAACTTCCTAGGCTACACTTCGCGCCCCTCTGACCTCTCGAAGCTCCTGTAGATGTGTGCCAGCGTTTAGCAGTATCCACCATTCACACGCATGAGATTTCATGAGTTTTAATACCTGTTGGTGGTAGATCTTGTCGTAGCGATTGCCAGGCAGCACCAAGTGCATTGGGCTGTTGTTTCGCCCTCGCACATCCAAGTTTTGACGCTTCCCACCCTCGTTGGATAGGATTGGAAATCGCCGCCTCCACGAGCGGCTGCGTTTTTGTGGAAGTTAATCCGGAACCGTTCCAGGCTTACAGTCTATCTATCAGTGATCTCAAAAAGCGGGCAAGACGCCTTATGGGTGTCAAATCATATAACAGGTCTACCTGTAAGAAAACAAGCTGTAAACTAGCTGTAAACTGTAGCCCAGTGCAGTCTAAGTTATCGCGGCGGCGGCTAGATACAGTATCTAGCTACAAATTGGCACTGAGCCGTTTGAAGCTCAAAGGTAAAAAAGGTCTTCCCACACTAACTTTTACACTTCTTGTACACTTCGAGTCAATCGCATCGATGCAATTCAAAGCTTCAAGTTTCAAACGGGAATAATCCACAAAAAGTCTAGTTTCAGTTCACTGCTTTATCTCTGACTCTGAAGGTTAGAGCGTACTTCCTACATCTGCACGTCTCATCGTGAAAGTCGCAAGAATAACACGCAGTTGATCAAAATTCGATAGCCTAGGCTTATTTAACCTTTGTTGACCCCAAGCGATAGAAAACCCAGTCTTGCTATCGACGAGGATAGGAAACGTCCATCCCTCGCAAGTACCCTTAAATGGTACCATATGCACCTATGTGAAAAATTTACCTGCAAATATTCAAATTAAAAAGAGCGATTGGCTTCACAAACCCGTCGCACTTTTTAAAGCCCGTGATGACCCATATGAAAACAGCGCTGCCATTTTATTTACCACACCATAAGCAGAAAGTGCATTACAACGTTTGTTTTGTAAATATGCTGCTTGCAGCCGAAGGTTAATCACCGTGTTATGCTGCCTATCGCTAGATTTTTCTGCTGAATTTATCTGAACACCTTTATTATGGTAGTAAGAATAATACCGAAAAAAAATGTGATGTGAACATATACAGTACATCTAAAAAATGAGTGAACAAATTGAATAATAGTGCGGACAGTTGTCGCAGCCGAATTTTAAGATAAATATTTGATTTTCTGCAAACATTCGAGACTATAACCTGTAGTTGTTGACGACAACTTTTTCAAAGCTTATTCTCAACCGTGTGACGATAGCTAAATGCAGGCAGGTACACTAAGGCATTGGGATCGACATTAACGATAACCTAAAAATCAACCACACGGCCATTCGTTAATTGCACATACCACAGTTGGTCGGAGAATACTTTTGTTCTCTTCAACATCAAACTGTTATATAAAGAAGGAAGCTGTAGAGACCTGTACGAGTTGCTCCTCTGCCTTCAATGTACGTCAGGCTTTCTTATTTGTGGTGGTTACCATGTTTGCTCAAAAGGAAAAGCTCATACATTCTCCCATCTCATGGGATTGGACCAGTCAAACGCGACCCTATAGGTCTAGCTTAACATGCGATTTAAATTACAGGCTCAAGAACAAATGATCTATAGCTCCTACGTTGGCACTCAATTTTCGACATTATGCGGTTGGCCCGAAAGGTAGCAAAATAAACGTGCTATCAGAGTGATCAGCAAAAGTCATGTAAGTAGTATCATGTTATTGAAATGTGAGTAGATATAGGCTATTGAGAATGAGAAGGGTGCCATACCTTAAAATCAATTTGTGCACCGATTTGTTTCTGTTCATAGATTTGACAAGTGTGGGCTATTTCGCCTTGCTAACTCGCTATTGTCTCAACGAATACGATTTTGCTTTTTTCAAACTGTTATTCAGACCTTTTTTGGGGATTAGATTCGTAACATATAAGCTAATTAAAGCTCTAACGTTATATTATTGTAGTTCAATATATACAGAAGATAACATTATAAAGGACGCTGGTCAATGTTGACTACAAGATGCCTTAATAGGTTAAAATTAATGGAACCAACAAGTACAAGCCAACTTCGGTCTACCATCTGCATATTCGTAATTAGTAAGTAAAGTGACCTTTGAAACCAAAAGAATTCGAGACCCTCGAATAACTGACACTCCGGGCCTCGGCTCGGACTCTCATATAATTCAGATAGTAAAAAGGGTCTCTAAATATAATATTTAGGTGGTTTGTTGCGAAAAAAGTCGTACCGTATGCACATTATTTCAAAGCTATTATATGTATTATTTCAAATTAAATTATTTATGATTTTACTGTATTAGCTCATGTACGATTACTAGGTCTGACGGCCACAGGAAAAATTCTAGAGGACACTGAGGGATGATAAGCCAAAAAGTCCAACACGACTTGTATACATGTTGTAACCGTTTCAGTTGCATTGCGGGTATACGATTATTTGAAGAGCATATTCATTAGTGGGCACACATTTGTGTGGACTGGAAGGGAATCAGATCTTCGACTCACAAATGTGTCTAACTGTTTGTTGTCGATAGCTTCAATATTGATTTTAACTGAAAAGAGATTGTTTCGAGAGTTATCAAGTTCATCTTGTTGATAGTTTTCTTATCACCTATAAACGAAGCTGGACTTAATGAAGTAGAATCAAAGGAACCTAAGCATACTAAAAAAATAATTTTCTTAAATTCCTGTTACACTAGTAAAAAGTCCAAGAAGGAGCCAAGCCTTTGTGAGAACCTAAGTTCAGAATAAAGTTATGGTGCACCTTAACTAAACCAGGGAGGCTTACGGAACTCATATTCGAACGCAAAAATTTAATTGAAATGAAGGTCTTCTCATCAGATCTTTCTACGAAGAATTAACTATTCAAGTACATGTATCTTCGAATATTTCTGCGTCGTGGATATTGAACGACAGGGCAAGCTCAAAAGTACACTTGAACGTCGCCTCGTATTCTCGTTTTGGCGCGTCCGTATTTTTGGTCATACGACCAAAGCGCAATGAATATTTAATAAATACTGAACTTTCCAATCGGACTACAGGCCGAAAATGAATGCAGAAGTACGACATCATTTATCTTTGAGGAAACATTGCAACAATTCCGGGTTATTAGACAATATTTTGTGAAAAGCATTGAAAGGATTTTTTGTTTGGCTATTGCGCACCAGGATATATAAATCTTGTACTGGGCTGTTTTAATGTGAAAATAAAAACACAAAATCATAAACAAAGACTTTAAGAGACCACAGAATTGCAGTCGGTGTGCAAAGAGATTAAAAAATGACAGCGTCGAACTGAGCAAAGATATTGATAAAAAGTAATTGTAATTCAGCTATTCATCATCACTATCACGAATTTGCATTTCACGAGGCGGATATGTCTATTAGTATATCCAAAATCCGCCTCGCCAGGTTTTCTTAGAATCAGAGCGTACTATCGATACTTACGTCAGCATATCCTTCAGAATTATGTTTACTGATTATAATACCCTAGGGGGTACGATGTGCCGTATCACACTCAAATTAACGAGCCGTACTACAGTTTAACCCAGTTATAATCCAGTTATAATCCAAGCAACATAAATACACTCCTATATGAATATAACCCGTGTTTTTTGGCGGACGGATCGTAAAATTGAACCTATTAATAAAATCTCACAATAAAATAGTCCGAAGGCTCAAAACCTTATTATTCAACTACGCGCAGACAAAAGCGTAAATTGAGTGGTAAGTAAGCGCTTTTATTTATGCAGGTAGCGCATTGCATTCTAAGAGACAATCCAATGAGGTTAAATTATATTTGAAATTCGACATGCATCAATGGCAGTCCGCGTAGGTTGTACCATCTCTTCCCTATGTAGCACACAACAAGCCGCACCTTCGACTTCACATGAAAGATCTTAGTGGTCGCTTCCTTCCGATACAACGCAATTAGCAGTGTTTTCAGCGTAGCAAAATAAATGCCTGGTGCAAATCCGGGTGAACATTCCATTTCAACATGTCAATAATATCGAACCAATATTGGTTCAACGCTGATTGATTCGTCAAGGGGCCTGAGCAGGGTTTACCCTGTTGGGAATGTACACTTGCACTGAACCCTCAACCGACTCAATCTGATGATGGATTAGCGCGCTATGAAGTATAGCAGATAGTTGCGTCGACTACAATAGGAAAAAGAATGCCAAGAGACTTTCTGGCTTACAGCGATGATAGTGACACGTTAACACATTGCACATGTGCGCGTAAGACAGAAATGGAGAACCCTATTGTAGTCATATAATAATCCGTAAGGTAATCAAAGAAGACGTCGTCTGAAAATGTAAGACTGTCCATGACATACGCAAAAGAAGCCACATTTGTAGGAACGAATGAAGAAACACATTTCAGAAGTACCAGAATCGCAATTGGGAACTAAACCAGTACACATTTAATCCCCGTAATAGGTAATAACCTTCTAATGCATAGACTATGACTAATTATTTTTACTTCGTCGGCCTGCAACCGTCTACGGTCAACCTCAATATTCGACAACGTGATGAAAACTGCGCCGTCATTTAAATAAATGATTTAGTCCCTGTCTACTCCTGAAAAAACGTGAACAATATATAAAATGGTACAAAACGCGTCTGTCGCAAAAATGTACTGCCCTTAGCACATATATATATATATATATATATATAAACACCTTCGCCGGAGCGTTAAACACAAGTTCATTATAAGCTTTCCAAAAATGCTTTAGCTCTATGGCCTAACAAAAAGCAAACTCTAAGCAATCAATAAGCCGTCTTTCAGCTGTAAAGATATTGCATTACCCACCATATAAAAGAGAACATTCCTTTAAAATCTATTCATGGACCTAGAGCTTCCTCTGCCACTGGACAAGTGCAACCCCCACTAATCTCAAATCCACATCCTTCTATAGACAGAAGTACGTGTCGTAGAGCACTGCACCCCCATAAAATGCGTCACGTCTTCTCTTAGGCGATAATTAACGTAATTAAATTCTCCCGACGCGAGATTCTTTTGGTCGCCGTCGTTCTACTGCATATGTATCTTGCGCGTAATGAGTAAGCGTGAATAAGGAGCGCGGCTTGAGAGCGGAGACGGACTAGAATCTACTCTCCCTTCTAACGATTTTAGGGTTTACTATCGGGTCATAACTGCCGGTCGTAACTTAGATTGTAATTAATGTTGCAGCCTCATAGTCTTCCCAAATAGAACCCCCTTTCACTACCTTTCACCTTTCACCTCTTTGTCTTCTGTGTCTCGCGGTGGAAATGGTGATGAATGAATCGCATAATGAGGACTTCTTTGCCTGAAACAGAACAGGTGCTGTTGAGGTGTTGAGGAGAGGCGAAAATAAACGTTGGCAACAAATGCATTACACAACCAGAAAATTAATGAAATCTGCAAACGGTGTCATGCGATGAAGCTTCAGTGAGAAAAAAAGCTGGAGCACAAAGTGTGATGTCGATAATTGCGTATATCGCCTTACGAAATTGCTCACTGACTACGTAGATATTGTAGCACGCATGCATTGGTGTTTTAGCTATTTAGTGCGCAGGTATAGCTAGCTATATCGTTCTCATACATCTTTTACCAAAAGTTGTATATTTGTGTATATCGTAGTTTTGATGCCTCATGTGGTTTTTTTCTTTAGAGCCTTGAGTAGCTAATAGAACCTTAAGGCACAGCTTATCCCAAAGGTAATCACATATACCTATTTGCCAGCATTTACAGGACTTCATATTATTGTAAAAAGGTGAATGTGCAATGGCGAGAATCGAACACGTGCATTTGCGTGTTTCTTGTGGTCACACGACACATGCGTTGCCACAAGGCTACCGGGCTCGACGCTATTTGTCGGGCACTATTTGTGCAAACAATTAACTGAAGTACATGCTGCAAGTCTGTCAAGACCTTTCAAACCTGAAGAGATATTGATGGTGCCCAATTCGGTCGACTTCGCATCAAATAAAACATAAACGGCTTTGTAGGGACAGGGTTCGCATATATTAATCGCTTGATTATCCTTCCATAGGTTATTGCATCGCATGCATTTAGATGATAATCTGCTTACTCTAATCCCAGTCAGATCCCAGTAATGTTGCGCAAAGATCAGGTCAAATTTCCGGTAGCTCGGTTATGCCCGTTTGCCTCGAACGAGATAGCGCTGCGTGCCGTGAAAAAAACAGACAAGTTGTGTTCCACTAAGGTTTCAGGTCAGAAACCTTTGTAGAAGCTTGAAGGGGCCGATCGCATACCATCGGCAAGTTGACATAACCAAATAGAGTCGAAGTACATTGAACAAATATTAACAGGGATTCTAGATGAACATATAAAACGAAAGAACGGTAGGTTTATCATCAACAAACAAATACCTAATTTAGCTGTAGTCGCTTGGCGTCCATTAATAATGCTTTGAATTATCATCGCTCTATTGTCAATAAATTGCTCGTAGTTACCTCACCATAATGATAAAGCACCTAATTAGGTTGTTTAGAGTCATTTAATAGGAACATTTGGAGTCATGCATATAAATGAAAGATATTTGATGAAAGAAACATGAAGTTTTTCCTGGTCTATCGATAGGATCTATAGTAAGGTATAAGCGACAGTGTCAGCAATAACAAGCAATGTCCATTTTTTCTTTCGCATACAGGCCTTACTTTCAAGAGAACTCTTTCTCTAAAGGACAGATTGAATCTCCTACAGATAACTGAGGCGATAGTAACTATGTCCGGTGATATCATACTGATATAACGGTTGGATACTACGGACATTTGGTTGTACATCGCCTTGAGTATGGAAAAGTTGCCTGCACAACGTTGGAGTCCCTTGGATGGCATATAGTCGTAGTGGTGATGACATATCCAGGGATAAATTATTGCTCCGTGATTGCTTCCTGCTGAGCCAAATCTTGTAGGAGCGAAAGCAGTGACGGCTGTCGAAGGGCCCAGTGATGCTGCTGGCAGTGTTGCACGAGCTAGACTGTATTAACTTCCACTAGGTTACTCTTGACTATGTTCTGGATCAATTAGAAGAACAGAGAGAGAAGGCTTACACAGGATGATCGTCTCAGGGCGAGCTTTGTGCTGAGGCTCGCTGTTGTAAGCATCCCTTAAACCTTACATTTATCGGTCTTCTTGTGGGGTTTTCTCATCTTTTACACTAGATGAGCATTAGACTATATGCAGGTATCATACTTAGAGATAAATGGAAACTTACCGACTAGTATATTTGTCCTTTCCCCGTAAACAAACCCTGTGTCCTTGTACAAAAGCACCCTTATAATAGTTTGGAAAAATGATAGGTGTTTAATACCCCCAGTTACTATTTTACGCTATCTGCGTCTTTTACAGACTCCGTGAGCTGGCCAGATGATTTTTCCTTGGTTTATTACAAAAAAAAACATTAATTTGGCATATTCCCGGTTCCCACATAAGTCTTTTGGTCAAGACTAGAAGATTGACAGGTTGCACTTACCTACTGCACCTACGTGAAACTATGTTTCAACGTTGAAAAAAACATACTGCTCGACATATATACTTTCCAATAAACGCATACGTTTTTGAAATGCAATGGATTTTTTAATTCAAAAGCACCGTGAAACTATGTTTTGTGCAGTACAATATCGCTCGCACTTTCAAATCGATTCCTACTGCCACATGCAATTACGAAAGGAGTTTAGGCTCTAGTTTAACCAAAAACTAAGCATGCTCATTCGAGAGAACATCCATTAACAGCAAATTTATCTTTGATTTCTTACGGAATTTTATCTAAGACGTAGTCCTAAAGGTACGTTTATTATTACAATGATGTGATTATAGAGCTACCTTCATGAGTTGTTTGGTATATGACTAAGAGAATAATTCTACATAGAACATTTAGAGGTCTCATCGCAATCTAATGATACAAACGGTACGATTTGGACCAACAACTTTTCACAAAATTCCTTTGCCATGACAAAAGGCGATCTAATGTAGGAAGCATAGGCCGTGTAATCTATTTGTTTTAACCATTGTCAGAACAATTGCTCGGGCTTTTGCAATGAAAAACAGTCTCCCCAGAATTTCTACCTCTTCCGTTTTGAGCTACGGTCCATTTCGTGTATACGGTTATCAACTGCTTTCTAACTGCCCTTTAAAGTTTTACAAAAGTCAATTTTTTTAGGTAACCAGTGTCAATGACGTTCTTCTCGTCGGTTAGCTCTAGAGATAGGGATTTCTTCAAACAACTCAATGGCTTTTATGATCTTCTGCGATGGCCAGTCCTGTTGGAACCCCGCAAGGTCCAAAATGGGCGCCGGGAGGCCCATTCGACCTTCTTTTCAGAAAATCTCGTTTGCATCATCAACAGCTTTGATGCTAAAGAAGATCCGGATGTGTCCACATAAGGCAACAGATATCTGTACCTAGGGGGTATAGCTATAAATCTCTCACCGTTATCCAACCAGGTCATTGTTCTCATTTACTCGGCGGCACCACGGACATATGTACGCTCGGATGAAGCAAGGCTGACCTCTTAATTTTTCGTTACTATATAATTAGTGTTGCGGTGTTATTAAGCCATCAGAGCGTCTCAACTCCTTAGGAAACCGCTACATATGGACTCATTTAACAGGAAGGCAGACATGAATGATTCCGATGAACACGTATTATTATTATTATTTTTATAGAAATAATTTTGGTACGGTAGATTCTGTGGTAGTAATTAGAGTAATTTATACAATTTGGAACAATATTGCATTGTGATATTGGCACACATAGTATTGGTGATAACGTTAAATAATTGTGCTAATTGCAGTGATGTGGCAATAGTTATGCCATTTATAAAACTTTATTTCAATAAATAATATTACTATAAAGAAATATTACTAGAGAAAATTAAAAGAACTATCAGACAGAAAGATATCTACCAAACTTTATCTAAGTACAAAAAGGAATCCTTCACTCTAGTTGCTCTTGGTTGTGCACCCCATACAACTTTTTTTCTATAAATATGTAGGAATAATTAGTGCGACCACAGCACAAATACATACAATTTATAGCTGCCTCATGCAGTCAAGGGAAACAAATGTACTAGAAATATCCTACCGATATCGGCAGCCGATTTGAAACAGTACTGTGTTTCCAGAAATGCGTTGTATCCTTTAGATCACTCTAATGTGAGATCATCGAAAAACATGATTCCTTCTTAATCTTGTTTTCAACTCAAGTCCCGTGGAAATTCGAAGTTAGTAAAAAGGGGCGAATACAGATTAATACTTTGATTATAAGACTATGAAGACCGCCATAGACTTATATAGGTCTCAGCCATATAAAATAAAACGCTTGAGAATGACTGAACGCTATGCTTACAATACTCACAAAGAAGAGCATGAAAGAGTAATTAGCTGGATTGGATGGCCCTTAACATGTAATCTGCTTGGTGACGAATACTCGCATCCGAGTGTAAAAATCTATCAACTTGAGAATTTGCTTATTGGTATTGGAACTCAAACGACTCTGTCCATAAGAAATGTTTTTCTCCGGAGCTTGCCTTCGCTTCTAAAGCAGTGGAACGCAGTATCCGTGTTAAACTCCAAAAAAGTGCCTAGTGTGCGTCTTCAAAAGAGTAAACTTTAAAAGTAAAACTATTGCATGGATTGCCCCTTTGACCGGTTTGGGCAGAAAATATATTGTTTAAGAATGTAAGAACATAAATTGTTGTGAAGAATATTGCTAACGATTACGCGCCACAGAATTTGGTAAAGAGAACTCTTCTTAATACTCGAATGCTCCTGCTCGTATTAGAGTGATCGATTTAACACAAATTTGAAGCTGGTAGCCATACAACGCAGCAGAACTCGCACAAAACTTTTTCGCTTTGCTACCTTTGGTAGAATATAACACCTCTAAATAAATGTTACTCAAAATATCGTTTACATAAAGCTTCTGATGTATTCGCTATTTTTGTTGCTGATGTTATGGTTCAAATACTACTACTAAACCGGTACAGTCAAATATAAAAACCAGTTTATTGTTGCATATGAATTACAACGTAACGTAGCAATATCTAGAGGTTGCAATGCTGATCAATACAAATCGAAAAGTCCATATTTTTGTCATGATGTCTCAAGTCCCTTATTTTTAATATCTTTTGGTTATGAAGAAAGATATGAAATTAATCGTAATTCACAGTGAACCTAGCAAAAAAGAGATGCTAAAATATCCCAACGTGAACAGGTCTTCATTTTTTTAATACCTTGTGCATACATAAAATAATTTAGAAATGAACTTCAGTACCACTGAATTAAAATACATCAGGGCTGATCAGCCAACCTTCAAAGTGCACGTTAGCGCTTTTTGCAGTGCCATTTCATTGTGGCCACACGTATGTTGGCTCATTTCTGAGCTTTACTACTACCGGGGAAATAGAGATAACATCTAGAGGTATATACAGAACAGTTTAATCCCTCCGCAACACTCAATTATATGAGATCTTATCTTAGATATGCATTTCCTAGTAATATTTTATTGAAATGAGAGCAGCATATGGCATGTGTAAAAACCTTCTGTATTATGATATGCCTATAAATGCAGTTCAAATACCAAATATTTCATATCTGCCTATTGAGCTTCCATTTTTATTTACCGCTTCTGAGAAGAGCATCACCATCTCAGAACACTTCCTACCGAAGTAATTTGGCTAATAAGAAGTCGTAAAGCGATTTTCTGCGTTAAATTAAAATAAAGCACCTACAAATGATTCTATGGAATTGTCTGACACGCTGCTGCTATCCTGATAGTACAAATTATACTTTAAATTATATTTACCCGTATGTGCACAAGTGGAAATGATTGTGCACAAGTCGAAATGATTGTTGACTTCCAAAATGAAAACAAGACCTACTTGAATGCATTTATTTCTTTTACTTTATTTTATATACATGTATTCCATTTTACACAATTTAGTATTGTAATCAGCTCATGTCATCATATATAAAGGTTGATCAAAGATTCGTTACGCCGTTTTTTTACAATTTAAAAATACTTCTTGTTGGACAATTTTGCTGTAGCTTGAAAATCTGACGTAATTGAGCATTGTTTGAAATATAGATGGTGTCGATTAAAATTTTTAGAAAATCAATAATTTCCAGAATCCTATTTTAACATATTGTCCAACAAATTTTTTAATGAATTATGACGAAATGGCAATTATTCTTTAACTGCAGCTATACAACATTGACGAAAGTCCTGTCTGGATCCAGTCAGGACTTTCGTCTGTTTCTGTGTCAATTGCCATGTATTCGGTGAGATAGTTTAGCTGTTACTAAAAACGTCCTCGGACACGCAATCACATTTAACAGGAATGCCCGCGGACGTCTAGAGTTTGGTGATTCGGCCCCACAAGCCCTTTTTCCTGCTGGATTTTTTTTAAAAAACAAAGTGAGCACTAATTAATTCAATATAATCATCTGGTTTGGGAACAACACGACGGTGCCTAATTAATGAATCTGAGCCTGATTTATCCTAAACATGAACGAAAATTGGGATAGAGTATAAATATTCTCTAACCGACTTCACTGCTACCGATTATATTCCAAAAATTAGCTTTACGATAAAAAGGAAAAATAAAAATTTTTTGCAACAAATGTTTTTTTGAGTACTCAAGAATAACGTAATGTTTTTATCATCTTTTATATATAAGTAGACGTTTTTTTATTGTTTTTAAAATTATTTTATCCATATCTTGAATATATTTTAATAATATATATTTTTCTCGTTTTACTCGCCGCACGCCGTTAAAATGTTTTTCTGACCCAGCTCAGCCTGCCTCATTTCGGAAAATATCATTTCAAGTTTGGCGTTCTCAAGTGTTTATAATTACATTAATGTACCTCTCCGTGCAGTGGTAGGATCCTCATGATGAATCCAATTCTCGGTTGGCCCTTATTCATTTTCCTATACCCTCGTAATTGTATGTCTTTTCTTGCAATATTAGAATACCTTTAGAACAATATATTCACACGTCCGCTTATAAACAATTGAGCTATTTTCACACATATGTTGGCTGTGCTGATTAATGCAGATAATGTATATATACACATTGATAATTATATGTATATTAGGAAGTGGTAGCCAGTTGAAGCGTCAAAGAATCTGTTTGACTCGACCGCCATCGATTCTCCGCCTCGACCATCCCTAATGTACAGCAATGACTGAAAATTCCTTATAGTCAGCTTCAGTATTATGGGTATAACGTACTACTTTCTCCTTACCTCATTTTTTATTTTGCTATATGCAACTTCACTTGCCTAGTCTGTGTACCTAACAAGTGTAAAGTATACTGTGTTAACTATCTGAGCAAAAAATTCAAAATTTTTGCGAAGTCGCGATTTTATGAAATGTGTCCATTGATTCTGTTCTACATCCTCCTGGTGACGCCCGACTAGGGTGATGTTCCAAATTATCGGCCTTGCCAACAGATTCTTGGTTGTAAGTGTTTTTCCCCTGCTCGGCTTAGTGGCATCGTGCTGAAGATACAGAAAAGCTGTGAGCGGTTATAATCCTCTTACGCAAGAACATATAGCGCGGTGCGCGGCAGTTTACATCGTTTGGAGTTTTCCAGCAGCGAATATATGACAAATGGGCTAAAACATTCAAAGGCGACACGCCCACGAGAGATTTGCATCACGAACAAAGACAAGCAGTCTTACGATTTATAATTATGCACATAAGCGAAAACGTTTACGTGCATGTTACTATCCCATGGTCTCGGAAGAACAAGAAAGACGGCAAGTCTTCTTTCTTAGTACTTGTTCACATCGACCAGAATAGGTCGGCATGATTCACGATCGAAATAAGGTACGGCAAGGATCGTGAACGCAAATCTGCCCTCCTTGAAGTTTGCGTAAGAAACTTCCGTAACTACCTTGAACTGTCAGAAAGCGTGCAGCTCATCAGCAAAGACCGTAAGTAGAAGTCGGGTTAACAGATCACCATTGGCCGAGGAATATCACACCAATTACCAATCATAGTGGAGCGCGATAACCAGATGTAGCACATCAAGCGCGAACCCTTAGCACGATGCTTGCGTTGTCGAAACGTAATATTCGTTAGCCGAGCTAAACATATTACGAAAAGTATATGATAAGCAGCTAGTAAGTCAATTGGCTGTGGTCTTCGATAGAGCATTCGTTTGCCGCTCAATCTCAGTGCTCGCTGCAGAGCGTACGTACACTTAAGATCCCCCACGGTGAAGCACAAACATGTATTACCACGTTTTGGTTGTCACCAAGCGTTTATTTGTTAATTTGAGTGGTAATCAAGTTCTAGAGTAATCATTGTAAATCACGAAATATCCGAACAATGTTACCAAACGTGTAGGTGAAAAAGTTGCGTGGATCACGTACATGAAAAAAATACACGAATTAACCCATATAACAAAAACATGAATGAAAACCGTAATCCTAACGATCCAGTAGGGTAACCCTTATACCACGTTTGTTGTTACATCCATTTGAATGCAAAATTAGGCTTTATTTTACCTAAATATTTCCGAAATGTGAGGCACATATCTTAGCCTTACGCGATGTCTTTACATTTTAGAAAACCTTCGGATTGTTTCTAACCACTTCTTCTGAACTTCGACTGACATATGTGAATGCGTTAAGAAGGTCGGTAGTTCTATTCCAACTTTACTAAAGTAGGTGGTTATGTAGTGCATAACCACTCATTGCTTTAGAAGGACTGCATTAACAACTAATCGCGACTCTTAGTGAGCTAGAGTAACGATAATCATCCCACTAGATTTCTACAGGGTGCGTCTTGGTGTTTGTGAAATGTGTAAGTTATGTGTCTTGTACGGTTTTTGAGGTGCTCTATACACATTTACAGTCTTTATTGTTTTCTATTATATCTATATGGAATTAGTCAGTAGATAATTACAACAATAGATCAACAGCATCAGAGAAGGGGAGGAAACCTTGAACGATGTACTGCTAGGCGCTGCTCTGTGCGTCTCAGCGTGCTGTATGACGATAGAACGAGAAACATAGGCATGGTCCACTCACAAACGGTGCGGGTATCGCTTCTGGTCTCGGTTTCCAGATAGTCTTTCTGTATATTTTTTGCCTTTTACGTAATGAACTTTTTTAGTTCTTTTTTAGTTGTCTATTTTCTTTGAGGATCAACAGACTCAGATGCAATAACGAATCGTGTAAACTGTCTATCACAAGAATACAGTTAATAGGCAGCCGAATAAGGACCAATTTAAATAAATAATCTTTAGGTACCGTATTTTTTATGCAGGATTTAGTTTTGTTCACGGAGCAGAACTAGCAACCAGAGAGAGGCTTTTAGATTATGTAGTCCAGGTACAGGACATTGTCATCTATAATGATATCTATCAATTGTTGTGTATATCTCATTCACACGCATATGTCAAACGTCATTCCAACATATTATTAAATAATAGATAGAAGAGTTTTACTTTATTCTTCTTAGAAAAGTGAATATTAACCAACATTATCGTTTCGCTACGATGAGGCCTATTTTTGTCATAATAGGCCACATTAAAAGGCTAACTGACATCAATCGTTATTCGGACCGTTAATGTCTTACACCAGTAATGGTTAATGTAACAAAACATTCAAGATAATATACGATAGGCTTAGTGAATCAGCCTTCAAGAAATGGAAACCTAAAAAGATAGATGGGTGTGTAAAGTTAACCAAAATCTATTACAAGTCATCAATGAAAATTCTTAATTTTTATTCATTGTTAGAGTTTTGCTTTACGTACTTTTCGGAATTGCTAATGAAATTTTGCATTCCTCTTCATTAAAACGTTCAATCTATTGCACTAACCGTTGCCACTGATATGAATCTGGTACACCTATGAATTAAAGAAAGTACAATAGTGATTATAATTATAATCCACGAATAAAATCGGCAACGACAATAGTCACCTTCAACAGCGCTACTAATTATAAGAACGAGCAATCTCATAAGCTACGAGGGCAGAGTTGCATCACTCTACTCAAAAAGAGATCAGTTTTCTCATAGTTTAGGGGCTATCGTCGTAAAATTATTGTATTCGACTTTGGCATGGCGTTTTGTTTCAAATATACGCCGTACAGTACATGTTCTTCCTTTAATATTTCCATTTTTTATTACTCTAGATTTTTTGCTGATGTTGGGTATTATGGCGTCAGCGAAAAGATGCAATGCCACGAGACAATTGACGCAAACAGTACCTTTCGATCCGGTGAATCTCCGAGACGTCGCTCGTTTCATTTTGCAGACCTGAGTCGTCTTTAGACGCTGCTTTTAGGACGGGATTCATCGCAACAATGGGGTGTAAGTGGCATTCCCTAGGACCTAGGCCTAGCCGATTCCCTAGACCGCGTCAGAAAGTGGTATTCTTTTTCTTTCAATATATATGTCTGCTGTTGTCTGCTTGATATATGTTTTGATAAGGAGGCGAAGGAATAAAGGCAGTCGCGTTTATCGGCTGCCTTTGGAACAGATATATTGATTTTCTGCATTTTGTAAGTGTAGAATACGAATTTAATGTGTGTACATATGTATAGGAAAATATCGTGTGTATGGAAGATATATTTACGCACCTCATCATTATAAATTCACTACTATCAACATTTAACTCGCCTTCAATAAAATATGAATATCTCACCAAATGACCCTTCGTTTACTATCCTTTCTTCCGTTATCCTAATTTGATCATATGTATATCACTATAGCAATGTGGGGGTGCCCTCGTCCATTCACTAGGTAGTAGCTTCACATTTTAAGTTTTAGGCTTCACTGCTGTTCTAAAGATTAACGATATATTTGCCTACAGTAAACTTCATTGCAATAAACTGTGCTGCAAATTATTATAGTTAACTAAAACGAATAAGTTCACTTCCGACGACCCGTACTAGTAGCAATTCATAATGGGTCATATAAATACTCGATGGTTCTGTATAGTTTTGTTTGCCTCATACGCTAGTAGTGCAACCAAGGTGTTGCAATACGATGGCCTGTTATACGGTTTTTCCAACGGGCCCTTCTATTGTTTTACCTATTTACCTCGGAGAGAATTCTCCACTATCAACACGGAACACTGGCTTTACACAAAAAGGACCTCAGTTGTCTACTACAAAGATCTGCACAAGTTTGGTTATCTCTCTCACATGTTATTTATACGCATCATTATTACTCAAGCGTTGCATAGACCGCTCGCACAAAACAACGGGTGACTCCAATTGTTGCCTGTCAGTAATTTCAACAAGCACCACTTTAGGCCAGGCTGAGCGCCATGAGAGCAATCTATTGCGAATATAATGACAGTTTGATCATCAAGAAGGTGACTGTTACATAAAACCTTCGACCGTAGCACTGATGGGTCCTGAGTCCCTCTCTCTTTAGTCTTTATCTATACAGACAACTCTAGCTTGAATCTGCTGTCTGACTGCGTAAGAGTCTGAAATTCATAAAGACATGACAGAGCTTTTACGGAAGATGTCACGACGACAACGACATAAATGGGTTGCTTATGATAAGTTCGACTAAAGCGAGCATAAACGTGCGTTTGTATGCAAGTGTATGCGAAGTGCAATCCCTGTTTGGCACAGTCGGCCTCTCTTTTTTGTGGAAACGTTCTGGATCTACGCGTCTCGCAATCTCTGCTGTCTTCAACCGCTGTGAGCAATCGTAGTCGAGCTGCACTTGAATAGCTACAGCTGACCTGAGGTATGCTCACTCGATTTTGGGATCCTTTCCGTTTTTATCGAAGTGAAGAACTTTTTAAGCTCACGTCTCAGTCGTGACAATCACCTGTGGATTCCTACAGTTGGTCTTGTTATTTGTCAACACAATGAGCCTCTCCGTGTTCACATCTCTGTCCCTTCCGACGTCCTTAGCCTTCGACCCTTCTCTGCCCTTGTTTTTCGGGTTGTCCCGAGTTTCGCTAATCGGTACTATCGTTGGAGCCACGTCGACGGTTAACAGACCGTTGGCGTCGGTGACGGGCTTGCATATGCTGGTGTCGTCCTTTTCAGGCAAAAGGTCGCTGTTGGCAACCGTGGCAGAACTGCCCCGATTGTTAAGCTTGTTGCTGCGGGTACCACCGCTCCGATCTGAAACCACCGGTAAGAGGATTGGAAATGTTTGAGTTGAGCTGGTTAGGATAAGCTTGCCCCTAGATGTATTCCTCTACCGGATTACTGCCGTAGGCTACAAGACGGAAAAGTATATATTATGGGATTTGCGTGTCCACATAAAGTTCTCCCTTGCGTACAACGATACAAATTAGTAACAACCGTTGAAAAGTACGGTCGGCAATCAGAGAGAGTTACAAGTTGTTGAAAACTAGCAAGACCTGCAAAATACTTCACGCTAACTACATAAAATTAAGATGAAAACAAAATATCCGTGATTCATTCAAACAATGGCTAGTTGAGTGAATCAGGGGAGTGTATGCTGCAATGCTGAACGCTCTATAAGACAGCTAACATGAAAAAAGAACACTCTACTTTTGGTGCTCCCGCTCTCCCGAAAAAGCCAAGGATACATCAAGGATATTTTTATTATACTCACCCGACGCAGAGTTGTTGGTTGGCGAGTAACTTCTACAGTTTCCGCTAAAGTTGTTTCGACCCATAGTTGATCCTCTTGTTGATGCGCTCCGGATGAAGCCGCTAGCTTGCTGATGACTATTGTAAAAGCTTGTCGTGAATGTCTGCTCCTCGGCGCGGCAAGTAAACAATCCGCAGCAGCACTGCGAGCAGCAACGCGAAAATGTATCCCGCATCGCCTGGCGGAATTTCAACGAAAGGACCTGCAAGAAGCGTCACATCCGTTACCCCAGTCCGCTCCGCGTTTACTAGACAAACAAAGCGAACAAATGTGCGATAAAAAATGGCTAGCGATGTTTTCGGTTCCTGTTGAAGGTATCGCGACCTGGGTTGCAAAGCCAAACCTGTGGCAGTTAAAAAAACAGTTGAAGAAAAAGCGGTTTTAATTGAATTCGTCCGCTCCGGCTTCTAACCATTTAACTAAGATTCTTGTGGTTTAGTCAAATGGGGATATTTACGGATCTCCTTTGCTTGAAACAAGCAAGTTTCAAATGCAATAAGCGTGATCAACTTTCCGTGCATGGTAAACGAGCCGTTTGTGTTTTAATCCTTTTACCAATAAATTAATCACGCATCCGACATAGAAAACAACCGTCGCTTTGCAATTTTCTGTGTTTTGTCTGGGCGAGTTATTTGGAATAATTTCTGGTTTGAATTTTGTTTAGATCTCTAAATGATAAAACAATGTTTGAGAACAAGAAAAAAATTGGTTGCGCGGCGTAAAACCAAGAACGTCGTTTGTCTTTGTAGAAGACGGGATTAAGAACGACAATAGTCGTACCAATAATGTTTGCCTTCACTCGATTGAAACATCTGCAAGCGCAAGGATTGCCTTGGTTATAATAATAATCATAATATTAAGTATCATTACTGTAATAGGACTTGCAACTAACGTTGTCTATTTTAAAATTCTATAAAAAGAATATCTTCAGTGTTGACTAATAGGTCAGTGCTTATTCCATTTACAAAATGCTCTAATGGGCATTCCGCTAAGCCAGAGCGTGAGGGTACGATCAAAGCGCAGATATACTTATAATATGCCCCAAAAATCCCACAGAACCCTAATTCTCCTTGTCTAGCATGACAGACGAACGCTAGATGAAAAGAATGTCTACTAGGACAGTATGACGAAATAGTCTAAAGGTCACTTCGTACTTGTCTGACAATATCTGATTGTATGTTTGACGTTAATAATTGACTAAGTTCTGATGATATGAAACCTGATAGGCTTGGCTTAGTATTGATGTCGTTTTTAGATGTTTATTGTTGTCCTAAGAAGCTAAAATATCGCGCCTCTTATTTTGGGACTAATTGCTAGTACGTGTGATGCAGTCCGCCTCTATAAGGACATCTGTGAGCCGGTCTCTAAGATCTACTTAGATGATAGTTCCTTACTCGACAAAAAAACGCTAAATGTACATATATAGAACATATTGTGCATTACAAAACGCTGTGTGGCATGCTTTCATTGCTGGGACCTAACCATTAGAGATTTCACCTGATATAAGATTGGGTTGGCCGTAGCACTGAGGTAGTACGATATGCCCGAAACGTGGTGAACGATCGCGTAGACAGTCAGCAACTAGGAACGGAGATTCAACAGAAAAATGTTTTTAGAACAACTATTCGACTCTTAATCAGCACGAAAAAGCAAATGAAAAAGCACGTTTACAAACAGCCACTGCCAACATTTTAAATTTGCCTGTAAATTCTACATGTGTCTAGAATAGTCCTTGAGTAAATACGTTAAACTAACGGTAACCTAGACATGCGACAATTCCTTTATAGATCCTTAGCACCACGTCCAGAATTGTCACGAGCATTTTCAACCCTCAAAATAGCTAATGCACTTTCTTGTAAAATCGAAAAAGTATGTTCTATAAAAAGAATAAACTTCACGAAAACTTCCTCTCCCGGTATGTATGAGCTCCATCGCACGTAAACCTCAATTCATGTTGGGATGCAGCTTGGGTTTTTAACAACAATGGCTGCATCACAGAATCCTTTTTAGACGAATTCATAAGTTTAGGTCATGCACCCGGGCAGCTCGCTGTGCTACCCAGCCATGTAGCGCACAAACTAAAGCACTTCGGCCTTGCCGCATCAAACATTGTGATCTGTACGCTGAAAGTATGCGTCTATAAAACAACAAAATTCTACGTAGGAATTGTTCTCATACGAACAAACTAAACGTTCCATGGAAATTTGTTTCTCCGTTTTCATTCTACGTACCTGCTTATTGGCGACCTCCTCATCGTCGAGGTTGATTCCAGCGAGCGACTGAGCCCATACACGCTGAATATGGAACGGTGTCCAACAGACGAAAAATGAGATCACGACGGCGACTGTAAATGAAAACGAAAGCGAAAAATATGAAACGCGTCATTGTATGAACTAACGATTCAGGCTGCCCAGACAAAAAAATTGCAGTACAAGTGCGCCGCTCGTGACGTTCTACCATGCATTTTCATAGCTATATTCTCTAGTTATATGACTACCCAGTTTGTTTGTTTGGTACGAATAGTTTTAGCGGAGCATGGCGATCAAATCCAGACTCGTTTGCTCGGATTTAGTATGCCACACCCTCTTGTCTAACATGAGTTTAGTAGATGTTGAACAGCGGACAGCGATACGACAGGCAAACATGTTCTGTTCAGATATCAACGTTAGCACTATTATATGATCCAAAAACATTCGACGGGATAATAGGCTTATCTGGTTGTCCAGGCTACCAAAAATGATTTGGTGGTATGATACTTTGTTGACAAGGGTTCCATATTTTTTACGCCATATCGTTTAACGGAACGTTGCTAGTTCATGGCCAGTTGGCTGAGAAGCCAATCGTACTTTTTCAGTTGGAACTCATTCAAAGTCGTCGACTAACTACACGATCAAATATTCAGAATGGTTTCAGGATGAAAACCAGGCTACAGAGAGCTATAATTTTTTCTGATTCAAAGCGCAATATAGAAATTAAGACAGGTAGCTCAATGAAAGTAAGCAAAATTATGAAGCAAGATAGAAATTTTATGAAGAAGCTGTGCGTTCATCAAACGGGACATTCGCCCGTGCACATAGCGACATTTCGACGACAGTGATAAATAATCTGTTGTTGAGTAACCTGCAAATTGAAACCCTTGTTAATAATCGATGGGCAGTGATAAGGGTTTTTGAGGCAAATGTAACCTGGCCATCAGGGTCCTCTTACCTTATTTGGTCCTCAACATAGTACGAGTTAACCTATTGTATTTGTAAAGCACACTGTTCAGTTGACGAGTTTTTAAAAAATTGCATTTCTACAAAAAACGCTACAAACATACACCTTCTCCTAAATGCTCCTAGAGCGAATTCACAAAATTTGAAACAGTAAAATTCCGAGTGTTGAAATAAGGTAATAAATCAGCGAGTCTATTTGTTCTTACTATTCTGAAGTTTTGCAGCAGGCCCTGCCTAAAAAAAAAAAGAGCGCAGCTCATTCTCTTCAATTTTTCGCCATCGTCGTTGTCCATAGATCTTGTCTTTGCCATCTGAACAGGCGCCTCCCATCTACATCACAGTCAGCCTTTCATCCTGTATCCTCGTCCAACCATCAACCCCTGGCTGTTGCTAACGATAGAGCGGTAACATCGTTCTCGGGTGCCGCCGTCGCAGGCAATAGTGCCCCCACTTCCTATCTTGCTTCTTTTCCCATTTTGGTAACACTCTGGCTTACACTCTTTTGCGCTGCACATTTCGACTCCCGCCTCCTTGTCCGCTTTCAACGGGTGGGCTTTTTTGTTGCATAGAAAGTCGCCTTCGATTCTTTTAGGTCGATCTCCAATGGCTTTCTTCCCCTCCCTAAGCAGCACTCTACCATCTCTAAGTTCGCAAAAAATAGGAAAAAACATGAGAGTAGAAAACTGCAAAAGGCTACAGAAGCGTTACTCCTATAGCTAGCGCTGATTCAGCCGTCATGTAATGGCTACGCGAATCTCTTATCATTTGCAACGTCCTTTCAAGCTCTCTTACATTGAGCCTACACGCCTGGTCTTTAGGCACTATTTGCGCCTCTCAGCCGTAACTGCGGTTCCGCGGTCGAACGTTGCTAAAACGTATATTTTGTCATTGGCACTTCTCTGTTTGTCCGTATTTAACACCGCCTCACCAACTATACTACTCACTCGTCTATGCGGTGCAGCCAGATATTTCCACACTTAACGATGTTCTTCGGGTTTTGTGTGTGACTGAGGCTACATTCTCGCAGAGACGCGAACCCGGACGCTGTGTATTTGCGCTGACAATGTTTATCTAGGCCACGACGTACCTACTAAATGACTGTTACACTATACAGACATCTACATATATAAACATAACGTCTATTGGTGTACTGGAACAAAAAAGCTACTTAATTGTATGTAGACTGTAAAGTTTTGCCAAATGCGACACATAGGCTTAAAAGTGTCCTTTTAGATGAATATGAACGTCGTTTTTCGCTTTATACTGGCAATCAATTACAATTTTTTGCCAACTCCATAGTGGACGAGGTCGCCCGACCCCTAGGGCGGTGCTTGCAGAATTCGACAAGTCAGTTGTAAGTAAAGTTGCAAGTAAATGTAAAAATTAATTTTTCAGATGATAGGGATAAAATCAAGTCATGATAATAAATTTCTATGAGTGTGACACGTTGTATTTAGACGAGAAAAAAGTGAAGAAAATTTGCATCACATCTTTCTGATGTTCACCGGAAAATGCTGTTAACACGGAATGCACATACATTTTACGTCATAATGTACATACGTTCATTGCTGCTCAGGACCATTCGTACACCTGTAGGTCTTGTACACAATCGTACATCAATAGGGTACGACGTGTGAAGGTTAAACATGTATGTCACCCTATTTCCCGCTTATCGCGTCGCGTTATAGTGCAAATCGACCGGTGATTTGAAATCAATGTCTTGGATGAATAAGAGGACAAAAAGTAGATGCGTTGGAGGTCGTATCCAAAGTAGCATAAAAAATCTGGGCGGAAATATCAAGCGTTGGTTAGATGCATCGTTACGTGAAACCGAGACGCGATATATCAATAAACAAAGTGGCAAGGCTCGTCCCGCATGAAAGGCGCAATCACCAAACCTCTCCAGTGTGGGCTGTTAGAGAAAAGCAAGATACCAATGACAAACGTCTTTCCTTCTTTCTACTTTTTGTGTCAAAATGAGTGAACTCTATTTATAAAGAAACCTAGAAGACCTTTATTGATTGAATGCACTCCTACCAGTATACATACCAATACTCTAAAGAATATATGGACACGTGCGCACTAAAAACATGGGTATTCGGGTATTAATAATGCCAAGGGCATATTTTAAACCATTGAGAACATCGTAGCCTCTGATTTAAAAAAATTGAGGTAATATCTAAGCCAACCTGAAGGCATTCACACTCTAAGTATCTGCAATCCTTCGCACTGCCGCTATAACATGTCGGTCAACACAACACTCGGATTGTTAATCTAGTCTTAGATAAAGTATGGTTTTATTATCTGTCAGTTTTATGGCCTTTAAAGTGTAATCATGAATATCATACCGACCTGTCATTGAGATAGCATTGCAGGTTTAGGTGCATATTGTTTAAATTAAAACTACGTCAAATCTGCGAGAAAAGCATCCATTCCCCTCAGTAATCTTTTGAGCGACGATGCCTGACAAGGTTGCCCTCCGAGGCCCGTTTAGCGCACTCAGAGTTGAGCGTCAGTAGTTTGACCTTCATGGGCTAGGCCACACTCTGTATTGCCTTGTCGACCCCACACAGCGTGCATCTAATTTTTGTTGACACTGCTTCATCTTCCAGAGAAGTCTAAAGAAGCTCAAAACAGTACATCGGGTAGTTTTTTTACCAAATTTGAAATCAGTAAAGGGTGTTCAGTGGTACCATTCAATGCTCGCAATTGGCACCAAAGTAACTCGGTTACGTTCTACAGCACCTGATATTCTCTGGCAAAACCGGTGACTTCTCTGTGAGTAACGAAATACACATCTGCACTATACCATTACCTATATACCCAGTCGTATGTACAATTGCGGTTCTACTTTTCTCCGCCGGTACTAACATCTTAGGCGTACGCCCTTTGAAAATCCGTATGATAAAGAGGCGAAAACAAGACATTTGGAATTACTAATCTGGAAATTTATTCTTCCTCCTGCACTCCTTTATAAAATAGTAGTAAGTGATACGGTACTGCTGACATAGCCATTTTAATGTTAAATTGTTAAGCACCTTGATTGAACAAGGTAGATGTATTTTGCCTCGTGTTAGTAAATGATAAATTTACTGACAATTCATGTAAACCCACTTTAGTCATTGTCCACAATGCAATTGATCGAATTTAACTAGAAATAAAAGTAGCGTCGTCATGCATTCGTCACTTCGCTAGCCGTAAGTCTCAAGTTTTTCCTCCGAAATGCATTATTTTTAGCAAGCCGCTTGTCGTATTACTAACTCACTGACTTATATGAAACTAGTTATTTGCGCCCTTTCCACGTTCTCTTAATTTTCGGAACAACTCGCTATTTCTCAATATATCGGCCTAAACGTTTTTCCTTTCCGCATAGTAGTAGCTGCTTCTTGTGTCTCTCGCCATTTGAACGCACAAAACCGTTCTAGCTTGTCCTTCTGACATCATCTCTGAATCCCTTTTTATCTCCATTCCCTTCTCCCTCTGACCCTTACCCGACTGGGAGAGAACTAGTTTATGGGCTGTCGAGGGAAGACAGCACTGTGCTGCGGAACGCTTGGCCGACTACGTCATCCGCCTAAGTCCACTCCTAAAAGGAACAACGTCGGGAATACGACCAATGTGGGCATCTTGCCGACGCGTGCCCCGGTGAAGGACCAGGCTGGCTTCTGCTGGTCTCGCATCGTCCCTTTTCCAACATCGTACAACTGAAAAAGGCGCTCTCCACACGATCAAACCCTCTCCACGGGAAACGACAGTTTCCTGTGTCTCCCGCGAAGTAGCGGCAAAACCGTGAGAGGCTGCGGCTTATTTCTGTGGAACAACTGTCGGAGAGAAGAGCGTGTACTCGGTTCGGCATAATATTTCGACTAACTTTTTCTCCTCCCTGGGAAGGGTTACCAAGGCGTAACAAAAATTGGCAAAATTGATCTGAAAAAAGGCTTAATGAATTTTAGTGTTCTATATTGCACATGATAGGACGGAATACAAGAAATTAAAAAATATGGACCATAGCCAAGCAAAAAATGTTATGACACATGCTAGGCGTATTGCGCTTAGATGCAATGAGGCATCCCTTGTAGTGTCCTACAGCTTTCGTAAAGGCCAACTTCATCCCTCATTAAATTTCGTTCAGATTAAATTGCGTTGTGTCACGGAGGAGTTACGTTAAGGCAAACGTGGTCCTTCCTCCAGATAGGCGTGACAAACAGTGGTGTCAACCGTTCCCTTCCTTGCCGACAGATCGGCACCACTGCCAGCACTTTTTACCGTTAGTGCTACTTCGAGCCTAACAATTTCTCCTTAACTTATTAAGATCGGTTGGCACCTACACCCTGTACATGTGTAAATCGCGTAACCGTATGAGTGTGCCGTGCAAGCGGCCTTGCGTCGATGATAGCCGGCCCAAAAATGTAACAACTCTCTGAAGAAAAGAAGGGATGCTATGCGTGATTCAACCAGACTAACGCTACCATCTGGGTAAACTGCTTGTTGTGACGCTACCGTTACCTTCCCCAAAAAATCTTTTTGAAGTTTCTTGTCCACACGCTTGCTCACAACTCTCTATCAATTAAGATTTTTAATGCATACCTAAAAATGTCTTTTGTGACTCTGACTGTAGCTGTCAATCTTCAAATGACTTTCATACCGTATTACTTTAACCGCGGTTGCCTGAGCGAGGTCACAGAGTTACCTGGAGTGTGCAGAAGCGCGCAAAACCGATTCATTATATATATATATATATATATATATATATATAT